>VZTV01087992.1:0-24689 GCA_013400875.1 Anhinga rufa | reverse complement strand
CCGCCGGGAGCGCGGCCTCCTCCCCGCGGGGGCGGCCCCGGGGCCCTCGCTGCTGGCGCTTCCCCGGAATCGGGCCCTGCCCGGGGGAAGGGAACACGCTCCGGCTGGGGCTCGCAGCTGGGCCTCATGGATGAGGCGAAGCGCACATGCGGCTCCGTGTTAGTCGCGCGGTATCCAAAGTACTGGGGAGTGCACGTTCAAGGGGTATTGTTAGGGCGTTCTGGTTCGGATAATTAACTGGAAATTTACTTCTGAAGGAGCAGTTGCTTCCTTCAAACCCTGAACTGAAAAGGCGACCTTGTGGCGTGACCCATTAGGTGTTTTTTAAATATCAGAAAAGAATATTTTGCTCACACAAGCACACACCTTCCTTCGGAAAAAGTACATCAGTTCAACCAAGAAGGAATCTGTATCTGTAGGTGCTGAGGCAAAAACCCTGGCAGGGGAGTTGCTGGAGTACCGGTACCCTCTACGATACATAATTCAACACACTACAGTTCCCTGTTCATTCTAAAGCTGCAACTTTTACATATTGGATGCAAGTCAAAGGGTCATGAGTAAATAATAAACCTGTTCAATGAGTAATTGTGCTGAGTGGAACGAATATAGCAGAGCACCAGCTGTTCTGCAAAGATTGAAAACATTTTTTTCCACTCAAAGGCTGACATTTCTAAGTGCTCTGAAATCCTCAGATTTAGCGTGAGTTACGAGCACATGACCAGAAGGATTCGGCTGCCACAGCTTAGGGCTTGAGGCACAGCAGCGTTATGTGTTTGAACTCAGCTTGCTCCGGCTACAGGCTCCAGTGCGTTTCATGCTAATGTCATCTGGTCCACAAGTGGGGCGGGTTAAGAGTGCAAGCACAGTTGGTAACGGCTTCAGCTGATGAGCAGTGATGCCTTTGGTCACATCCATTAGATCATTTGCATTTATGTGACCATAGTATGAAGCGGCTTTGAAATCTGGCATACTGTACAGCAGTAATGAGGTTTGTTTCTGAATTTTGTACATGGGATTAACAATGGGGAAAGGATCGTTCTTGTACAGCTGTACAGTTCCTTCCTTAAATATCTAAGCTGTAGACGTTTACTGTAAATCTAATAAAAATGACTGCCGATTTTAATACCTCACTCCCTTTACCAGATATTTCAACAAGAGCAATTGACAGCCTAGACGATGAGCTGTTGGAATGCTCAATTTGCCATACCCAGGTAAGTGAAGCAGCCCATCTTTGCAACACTCTCCCAGGTTAGGAATTCCTGAGTGCTCAGAGGAAGATGACAGAGATTTGAGGACACAAGTTAAAAGTCTTACATCAGAGGAGGATTTTCTTAGGCAAGTCTTGCAAGGAAATGCATGATCCTTTATTTGTGTGGATGTTTGTGTGAACATAAGCATCTGTCTGTCCACCCTTCCACCCGTCAATCCCTCAGTAACTTATTAATCCATTTGCCAATTTCAATCAAATACAACAGAGTCAGATAAGGCTTAAAGATATTAAGTTCCTACAAATTTAAATAGGCGGCATGGGAGAGGAGAGAGACCCTATTCCCACCTGTACAGGAAACACTGCCGTGTGACTGCCTTTGCTAAATACCAGAGAATGCACACAAAAATTCACCCCTGGGGCAGAGATCTAGAAAAAAAAAAAAAAAAAGGTTAAATCGTTCCCATTTCCAGTGGAAGTCCTTGGTTTTAATTCTTGTGTGTATGGTAATGCCTATGAATTCATATCATGTGCTGCCCTAATACTGAACTGTCAGAATATAGTTCATGTCCTCAGGCATGGGAGTTGTAAATTTTCATTCCATCCAACCTCATAAACTCTGTGAGGGGTTTGGTGACAGGAGGGTTAAAAGGTGCCTTTTAATGGAGTCCATTGGTGGCAGAAAGTCTCAGACCAGAGTCACGGCACAGACTTTCCTGGATCCAGCTGGAAGCGGGTATTTCATCCTCTAAACAGAAGCCAAAGGCTGAAAGTCTGAACTACATCAACCTCTTGCATACCTGCAGAAGCCAGCATGCCTTTATTTCAGTAGAGAATTGAAATCAATCTTTGGACTGTACAAGCAGTATTCAGGATGGCTCAGCATGCACCAATACTGCTCAGACCTTCCAACAGATAACTGCCTTTTTTTTTTTTTTTTAATGGCTATGCATATAAATAAATATGCAGCCAAGTAAAAGCAATGATTCCTGGACTATGGCTCACAGGAATCGGTGCCCACGCAATCTTCTGCCATGACTGAGGGCCACAAGGAACCACCATCACTTGGTACAAAATGGCAGGGAAAATAATGTGTGGTATGTCCACAGCACATATGCTCGCTTGGACTTGTGGCCTGCAAACCTGCAAAGATTCTGGGCTACTGTCCTACATGTTTTCAATGTTTATACAGATGATTATTTTCAGTCATGTGAAGCTCCTGACCTCAAAATCTCTTGAGGTCACAAGCTCCTTGGGTTTATGACATCCTGCACTGGAAGACTATCCCATTTTTTCAAGATGTTTCTTTTAAGTATCCTATTTATAAAAAACATCAGCGTCTGGTTGTTTTTCTTTCCTAGCTCTTAAACTGTCACTATATGCTGCTCATATACTTTCAGCAAGAAGCTCTCAAATTCACCCACATCTTTTTCTGAGGCTCTCTCCTTTCAAGTTAAACTCTATTGAATGCAGTTGAACACTGTTTAAAGGATTTGTATGTTAAAAACCATAATAACTAGCAGGTAAAAGTAATATCATGTTAAAAATCCACATCACAAACTATGAAACAGACAAAGAGAAATAATAAGACTAAAGACCATTAAAAAGTTGCCAACCACCTGTCTTCAAAGATTAAACCTTTCCATAGACTCCCCTTTATCTCCTCAGCCAAGCTCCTCCAACAAACCCACGTTTGAGGTATTGGAGAAAGCTGGCTTCTAGATACAATTCCCACCAGACCCCAAGAAATTATACAACTTACCATATGGAAATTATTGATCAAAATAAGTATTTTATCTTAAAATACTTCATACAAGCATAGCAAATTTGTTAGCTCTTGGAAATTGTTTACAATATTTGTATAACAACTACTGTGCGTATTTATGAAATGGCAACCAAGGAGTCAATACAGAGACAAAGATTATGGCCATCGTCTCCTGTTCAGTCCTCAATGATTTAGAATACGTGCCACCTGGAGTTTGGATTCTAAAATGATCGTAAGGTACATAACGTTTTATAAACAGATTAAGTTAGTAAATCTGTGACTAGAAAAAGAAGTAAGCTATTGTAAGTGCAAAACTGTAATTCCTAAGTAGTACAGCATAACACTGTGGAAACTAAGAGAAAACATACATCTGGGATTTTCAAATTCCTCTTAGTGGCTTGTGAGCATGTATTTCATAGAAAATTAGGGATTTGGATGTTCCTAAATCAAAGCAGCATTTCATCAAAATGCCTACTAGGAATTGTCATTTAAGAAGAACATAGCTGGTCAAATGAAAATTTGTGAAAGAAAAACTCCCTCGAAGAAGAATGTTTCAGCTATTGATACTCTTGTCCCTTAAAAATACTTGCAAAGAAAATACACAGAGTGCAGATCAAATCCGTGTCTTCTTCATTTTGCTGAGAAGCTACCACTGAAACTTGTCATTCTTGCAGGCAGCACCAATAAGCTTGAAGAGGTCGATGGCAGAAAACACTTGATGAAAGAGAAGTTCCTGGTGAAACTAGTGATATGGAGAATAAGTGTTAGATGGTTGGGATGAGACATCGGTGAGACTCACAGTGCATGAAGAAAAAATAGTTTTAAAAGTGACACATAAAGGTGAAAAGTCGAAAGGGTGGAAAGGATTGGAAACTACAGAAATTCCACATTTTGTTTCAGTCTTTGTAAACTTGTGAAGACACAAAGTGATAAAAGCGTATGACAAAATTTGGAAGCTTTATGAAGTACAGATTTGGGCACAAATGCATTTTCAGCTGAAGGCGGGGCTGCTTAGCAGCACAGACAGGCCACTGCCATACACTGGGGGTACCCAGACCTTGCCAGGCAGTCCTAAGGAAGGCAGCAGCCAGGCCCTCCCTGCCTGCCACCTGTATATATAGGGCACAATAGCCATAGGAGAACTAAGATATCCAATTAAGAACAGCTGAAAGGCTTCTCAGAGTTCTCAAAATATGAAAATCTGTATTTGTTACTGATCTTGCTATTTATGTAGGGATATACTTTAAAATGGACAATGGCTAAGTATTAAAATGACAGCATCTATCTTGCCTTCAAAAGAGTTTGACAGTTTGGACTGAACTCTCAGTATTTTATTATTTACCCTTTGGGACCCCCTCAGCTTTGTTAGGGGAAACAAATGTGTTTAGCCTGGAAAGATATTTAGGGTGCTTTTAAACTGGTGTTAGCAAATCAAGATTATCCAGTGGCTTGGGCACTAGTCTAAGACTTGGGAGACTGCATATAATTTTGTACTCAGCCCAAAACTAGTCCTCTGAGTAACACTCCCCACCTATAAAAAAGAAAATACTGATACCTCTCTATTGTGAAAAGAAGTTGAAATCTTGTGATGAAAAGCATTATAGAAGAGTCAAATATTACTACTAATGTAAATTTATTGGCAGTCAATTAGGTGGTGATAACTAAATATTTATAACCAGTGGAAGAAATGGAGTCTAGTTTCCCATGAAGAACATATCCCCCAGCCTCACCTTTACAGAAGGTGCATCTTCTGTCTCTCCAAGGCCACTCAGGGCCCCAGCACACAGGAGACGGGATGTGCCGTGGTCAGCCCAGAGCTGCACAGGAGCTCCTGTACATTAGCTTGGCTTGCTCATCTTTCCATTAGCATAAATGAGGATCTTTTACCTCTACCCAGTCATTGATTTTGTCAGAAACCCAAGAAATGTAATTACCTTTGAGACATCTACGCCTCTTTCTGTTTAGACTTAAACTGCCCCATGGGTTCAAAAGGTATGTGGTGGGGAGCAGAGGGGAAGGACGTTAAAAGACACCAGAGGTCACCTCTGCTTCCCTAAGGAACTAGGCAAAACCCATGGGGTGGTTTTAGTCTATGTTTGAACTAGTCATCAATGTTTCCTGACCCACTCACTTCTCAATACAGAATAAAATAGCAGCTCTTCAATTCTTCACTCGAGGTGCTGAAGAGGTTGACCAGAGCATCAGTACTTCACTGATGAAGTACCGCATGTCTTAGGGTGAGTGTATTTTCTCAGCTGCTGTAGAACCAGGCTGACTCTGTGATGATGTCTGTAACAAAGAGCTGACAACTGGAGGCCAGCTCCTGTGCTATAGAAAGCCTCTTTCAAGGCAGTGCAATGACTTGCATGAGTAATGAGTGTGTGTACTAATAAAGGTTGCATGGCTAGCATTAATACCAAACCCAAGAGCTCGAAGTCATGACTTCTGTCTAGTGTTACAGAACCTGAATGTTGTAGGATTTGCACAGCTCCCCCCAGGTAACCCCCAATTAAAGACAGAAATAATAGAATTATCTCTATTAACAACAAAAAATTGCTCCAGTGACTGATTTTTTCCACCCACCCCAAGACTGAATTACCGTGTGGAATATGCCATGTAGCTTTGCTGGAGTAGCTGGAGAGACAGGCACTGGAACTAGAGAAAGCCCAGCAGCATTCAAGAGAGCTTAAGTCATAAATATGTATGAGTTCATGTAAAAAATAAACCTGATATTAATATAGCCAAAATCTGAGACGGAGAAGATCTGCAGCTGAGTCATGCAGAACACTCTTTGCCAAATGCCTCAGCTATGAAATTATTCTGCATAAAGTTGAAAGCCTACCACAAAACAAACACTTTCAAATACCACCCTAAAAAGCTGTGGTGATACTATGGCCATTCTGATCCCGTTACTTCAGAGATGTTAGCTCTTGCTGGCAAGTTTCCTAGGCACTTTCCAGTAAATGGCACAGAAAATGGGTAAATAGGAAGAAGTCAGAAGATTGGTGGAATTCCACTCCAGAGTAAAACTCTAATATTTTAAAGAACACATTCTTTGGGGTTTCTTATCTGCTTACTTTGGTATGTGCTAATATACATATGCAGCTTCTCTTTCTTTGGGTCTCAGACACACACTTCTGAACCTCCACCAGTCTAGGTATGTTTGAGGCTATTTCAAAGATTTTTCAGCAAAACACTTGAAATGCCAAGTGAAATAAGCAGGGGAGCCCTTAGTTATGCAGGTTGTAGGGGATGCCAGTAGTACTGGTAATTTAAATTAATCTTATTAGGACTCTCTTAGTTACAGTGGAAATAGAAGAAGGATTTTCAATGTCATGTATGAAGATTTAGTGATTATAATGGAGTTATGGGCATTGTTTTGATCACCCTTCTGAATAATTGCAAAAAAGCTGAAGGTCTGTGGGTTTATTTCCAAATGCAAATCTAACCAAATGTAGTAACAAGTTTGGTTTTGTTTTTTTTAAATATATGAAGATCTGTACAACACTGATTCAAACACTGTCCTCTTCTCTGAAAATTAATGCGCTATTTGTTCATGGCTTTGTATGAAAGCAGATGCAATAAATGTTGGCTTTGTTGAGAGTCATTGTGTACATGTGTTGCATCAGCAACTCAGTTAAATATTTTTTAGTGATCAGTACAGAGGCTGCTAAATAAAGAGGACAAATTTTAACTATAAAAGGAGGTTGGCAGTCTTTCTTAAAACAGCAGACAAATACTCCTGTAACTTTAGAGTAATCACACAATGCTTAATGGCATCTGTTATTATAAACTTAACCTCTCAAAGTCTTCCAGATTTGTGTTTTAATGTTAGAAATTTACTGACTCTAGGATCCAAAATGCTATTTTTAAGCTGTACAGTATTACACTGCTAAATGCCCTGCTGGCCAGCCCTTGATTTTCTTGCAGTACTAGCCAAACCTGTCTATGTAGTAACTGTAGTAATGATTTAGACATGAGGAAGAATCTTGGGAATAAGCAAAGGAGGATTACAAATCTCTCTCAGTTAAGCATTTTTTTTAAAGTTAAAATGTTCACACTAGAAGAATAAGGAACGGGACCTTTCATTCATCATCTTCCTTTTCTCATACAGAGCCAGTAAGATTTGTAATTTCATGAAACACTGGATAAAGTTTGCAAACAAAAAAAAATGCTGATCTATAAATGGAAAATAAAACGCGTATACCAAAGCCTAGGGCAAACAGGCACTGGGAGTCAATGAAGGAAAAAGTAACAAATGCATTTCCTGTGGGATGATGAAGTGCTACATGGTTACATGTTTCTTAAGAATCAATCCTTCAACAGCTGAGGCTTCCCTTACATTACTGCCAGCTACATGCATTACTGGGTCAACTGACAATACAATTTTAATCTGGATCAAATGTGTGTGCACCACTGTATTTCTGTTTCTTCTGAACTAACAAGGGTGTGGGATGTAGCGTTAAAGCTTTCTGTTGACTGTAAGTTGATTGCAGGCAGAAAAAAAAAACATCAAATCCATTATAAAGCTGGCCAGAAGAAAGTTATTGTTTTAAAACAATTGAAACGCATTTTATTAGGTAGGATAAGTTTGAACCAAACCTGCAATTTTACTGTTTGTGCTGGTAACTTTTCTGATCCACCATTAAGTACTCTGAAGCCAGATTTACCAAGCCATGTAACCACAGCCTGGCCTCTATACCTGGCTTTTCTTAGACAGCTGTTAGCTGTAATGTAAGAGCAATGCCAGTGATGCATATGCTCAGAAAATAAATGTTCACTCCTGATTTTCTGCTTGGCATTATTATGGTACTGAAATGGCTCCTCCAGAACTGGATATTATATATTGTAGAAGTCTATAGTATGGGCCATCTCCGCCTCAAAAAGTTTTTGAACCAAATAAGCAAGAAAAAGTATCCTGGAAAGAAAAGATCTTTTTAAGATTACAGATTACAAAACTGATTAAAACCATCCAACCTGCAAAATGTCTCAGTGATGGTTTAACTACTTGGCTAGAATATGTGTTTAATGCACCAAATCTCTTGATGAGTTTGCCAGGTGATTTGGATGAGCAAGCAATGGAAAATCAGGTGTACTGTTTGAAGTTGGCATGTTTTATTCATATTAGACATTTCTGTCTAACGCAGAGATTTCCCATAGTGAATAGTAAAGCCTTTTTTGGTAGGCAATTTGGAAGATTCTGATTTGTATAAAAATCCTTCCTTTTTAAGCATGTGTCACATAATCACAGACCCTGATAGTGTAATTGCAAAAATATAAGGTTAAAAATGTCATTTGTCTTTAGGGAGGAGGTGAGGGTCATCTGTTGCTACATCATTTCTCAGCTGCCCAGCAACATCATTTCCACAGCTAATTTGTACAGGTCATTCATTTTATAGCTTGGCCCAAGGCAGAAAAATGAATGAGCAGGCATTCAGCATTTCATTTCAAGACATTTGAAGAAATCTCCCAATAGCTGTTCAGATATTGAAGGCTGGTCTCTTAGCTCCCTTGCAGTCAGTGGAAGTTTCATCTCTGACCTCAGTAAGGCATCAAAATCTATATTCCAGTCTATACTAAGGAAAGAGAAGAACCATTACACGCGGTTCATGATTGGGCAGGGCTTTTCAGGTCATTGTGACTTTTGATTCCCATTAAGGACCAGTGTCCCTGTTAGGCAGAAACATAGCTTGCAACTCTGTTGACATGGAAAGGTGGATAACATGTACCTGTCAGAGAGGTGTGTGAGGCCACAGCAGTGGTCCTGGTTGAGTGTGGGAACCAGAGTGAATCCCTCAGCTGCACAATGCAAGGGCCCCGCTCTGAGGTCTCACAAGGAGACCTGTGCCTGCCTATAGACATACATGGGATCTAGGGGAAAAAAATGTATTGAGAGTCACAATCTTACACTTTAAATATTGGGATACTAGATATGGAGCTGTCTCAGTCTCACTAGGGGTTTGCAAAGAAGGGCCTTGAAACAGAAAGGGGTTTTGTGAAGTGGTGGGCAATTAGTTGTAATTAGTAATTTACTGAAGTGATCCAAGAGTCTTATGTTTATAAAGGAGCCATTGATGTTTAAATACTCTTTTTATGAACGTAACAAACAGCAAATACTAAAAGGTACTCTCAGATCTGAGCAGAAATTGATGCTGAATGAGATTATTAACCTGAAATATATTTTAAGAGTATTAAAGAGATTTTAAACTGAAGTTGGAGTCAGGAATTCAAATCGCAGCTTGTTATTAAAGATGTTGGTTTCCTGTTGTCTGCTACCCTGCTTACAAAGAACAAGTGCTGGCTACTCTAACTATCTCTGCATCGCAAAAACATTTACAGATGATTATAACAGGTCTGTCCATCTTTAGCTGCCAGGGGCCAGGTTACTTCCTATCAAGACAAAACTATGTAAAGGCCAGAACTTTGTACAGTTACTATTTGGTATTTTTCAGTGGCCCTATAGTGCAGGGGATGACTGGGATTTGCAGCTCTACAAGTTACAGTCCTCTGCATCCGTAGGGTCATCACACAAAACCTGACACCCCTCCCGACAGCCTGTGGTGGCTGGGGAGGCCTCTGGGGCTTCTCTGCTTTGCTCCAGAGCTACCCCCCAGCAAGGCTCCTTCATCTCTGCTCTCACCGGATCCTCCCTTGAACCCACCAAATGCAGATTTGCTAGGGTCTTTAGCATGCCCTTCTTCCCAGTTCTGTTCCTGCCTGCTCTTTCTTTGTGGTACCACTGGGAACATCTGCTTCCTCCACTGCAGTTTATGTCTTTCTCTGAGAGCTGAGCTGACACAGGGGTAGATCCCAGGGGCTGTTTCCCCATGGCAACATGCCTCCATCAAGTGACAACGTCCATCAAGCAACCCACCAGGGGAGTGAGACTCTGTCACACAATAAAACCTATTTCCTTTCCATATACCAAAGGATATTTCTAAGACCTACAGCTGATGGCAATACATTTTCAGCAATGGCAGCACAAGAAACAGAAAGCCAGCCATCCAATTACAGACAAAGATGCTGAAAGAATACTATTATCATCTGATGAAGCAAATGTGTCCCAGCAGTCCCTGCTAAAGCAGAAGATCTCTCAGCCATCCCACCCTTCCACCTCTACGAGCACAGCCCAAAGGGCAATCACATAATGACTACTAGAGCCTTTTTAAAGCAGGTTTTAGCACACCATTCCTATAGAGATTTTTTTTTATTGTTTATCCCCATTGTCCTTAGGAATTTGCATTTAATGAGTAGACTACATGTATTTTTATGGTTGATGTTTCACAGCAGCAAATAAAAAATACTTAACTGCATCTGGGCAGTGTGCAAGTAGATCCTAATTCTACATTGAACCAGGTCTGGAAGGAGTATTTTCTGTCCTTTCCCCCTGAGAATGGTGCCTGAGCTGCCAGAAAGGCCTGCTGAGGAAAGAAAAGATCATTAGCCACTGTGGATGAACTTGGTCTCTTTGAAGAGACCTGTTTGCTGCGGACTTCAGGAGACTGAGGATATTATGTCTCTGTTACAAAAAGTTGTGATGGATGAACAGCACCCAACAAATCACTGTGATGTCATGTCACCAAATTCAGCTTAGCAGACAGCGTAGGCAAGGATGCATCACGTTCAGCATTCAGGCATCTCCTGGCAAACAGTTTTTCCCTCTCCACCCTGACCGCTGAGCATGTCAGCGTTGTTTTACATCACCTCTGCTCCTACCTACATTCAAACATGATGAAGTCTTGTAATGCATGTGTTTTGAGCATTGTTACACAGTTGTTATACAAGCAATCACTAGTTCATTGGGTGCCTTTTTTCCCCTCTTCCCCCTGCCTCCTAAGTGTCCGCTCGCAGCAGAAGCTAACTCCATTTTCCAGCAGCTGAGGAAGGCTGTGGTGGGACAGCAGAGGACCTGCTGGCCACTGACATGTCATGTAGTGTCAGAACTGGAGGAGCATGTGGGGAAGGTGTCCACACAGAGCGAATGAGAAGGGCTACTTAGTGGAAATAACAGAAAGTATTGATAACAGCAAACATGCTTCAGTCACTCACTAGCAGAACTGTCCTTACCTCCATGGAGGCCCCGAAGCTTCTTTTGCATTTGTGGAGAAATTAACAAGTCGAGAGCCTGATACAATTAAATAAGTTGGATGTAATAACAAAATTCAGGCTTATTATAATCTTATAATACACATATGTACACAGAAGGACTGATTACAGAGGGTATAGGCTGTCTTAACTTTGGCATTCTCCACCAGTTGAAAACGCCCATTCAGCATTGGTAACAATCTTTCAGTCTAATATTTTTTATGCATTTAATAGACAAGTACATCTATCAGTATATCTGTCTACATTTGAAACAACTACAAATACATTTTTTCCCATGTCATGTTGAAAACTTTTTATCTATTCACTTTGCTCTGCCTTTGGCAATTCCTAGTCAACAACATCATTTATTTCTCACCTCAGACCCATCCACCCTCTTTCCAGGAAGCTGTCAAAAACCTTCAGATTTACTCTTATTACTTCTTTTTCCTTATTCCACTGTCTTGTTGACACACAGTCCTATGCTTGTAAACCAGGGTGAACTGCTGTATGTGTGGCTTGTCCAACCTCACTATAGAGCTAAAGGCAAAATGGAGGGTGGGTTTCCTCCAGCCCAGCAGTTGTTTTGCCTTATCCCCTGCTAAAAGTCAGTTGCCTGCCAAAAATGCTTCTCTTCTTTGAAAGTTGGTGTAAAGTTCAGGCCAACTCCATCTGCAGAACAGTGATTCCTAGAAAGGTACAAAACCAAGAAATCTTATAATTTTTCTGAATTATAGCCATACTAGGAAGATGCGAGGAATAAGATGCACAGGGCTCCTATAACTACCTAAAAATCTACTGAAGTCTTTCTGGGCTTGCTGCAGCACACAGGCTGTGAGTCACAAGTCCCAAGGCTTCCAGTTAACAACTAAAAGGGAGAAATGATCGATATAATTTTTCTCAGTGAGTGATTAAGACTGCTTTTAACAATGCAGTCATGCATGCTATGTACTAAAAGGGGTGATTCATTAGTTACTTGGAAGAGGAGCATCTTCTTTCCTCTGTTCAGAAGCCAGAGGGATTAGCCAGTGCCTCATGAGCATGGCTGATTAGCATGTAGAAAGAGAGGAGAGGAAATACTGGCTGCTTTTGTCCCTGTCCCCACATCTGCAGTGCTCTTCTCATTAAAGCAAGAAAGAAATGGGGGAATTTTGTATTCAGCAGTGATGTTTTAGTCGTACTTTGCATCAGTCTGACACCAGAGCTGGCTGCTGGCAGCTATTGGCAGCTCCCTCCTCTGCCCTGCAGTCACAGGCGCCTGCATCCAAGCCCAGAGCATGACCTTCATGGCCGTGCTCAGCAGCCCGAATAGCAATGCCAGCTGCTCTGCACAACACTTTCTGATGTTGCCCTGGCACATATGTGGGAAATTTGTTCATCCTGATTTTCATGGTGATTGCCTCTTCTGAAGTAAAAAAGGACAGTTACAGGTAGAACTGGCAAAGAGGATGATGACAATAATGTATTTTTTCTTATTTGACCCATATTGTTGTTGAAACGAAATTTATAACAACTCCTCCCAACCTTCCATCATCTTAAGTTTGCTAATGATAATCTTCCTTTTTAGCATGAGGTCATGCATACAGTAAAGAATATGCCACTCCCAAACTTTTTTAGATTTGGGTAGCTCCACATTTTAAGGCATTTTTTGCAACCCCCTGGTGGTGGCAGAGTGATGGCATAGCCATCTGAAAGGTGGCACTGGGATTTCTTAGTCTTCCTGTGAGGAGAAATGATGCTGCCAAAGCCTGCATGCAAAACATTTCCATCAAGTGAAAATTGATTTTGGTGTCTTTTCATCATGACACAAGTTTAATTTATGGGCAAGTACAAAGCAATTTTTTTTCTGAAGAGACTGATCAAAACTGTCACATGCAAGACTTATGTCCTTTTCCCCTTTTGGAGTCTAAATATCAGATACAAGTATAATTTACGTGCAACTCATTTTGCATGCTTCTAACTGTAGTCTCACATAATAATCGTTTGGACACACTGTACTCAGAAAACTGGCAGCAATTCCAAGACAGAGGTATGCGACAGACCTCTGGCACCAGCTTAAAGATGTTCAGTATCTGCAATGCTAGTATACATACAATGCCCTTGCATCCAGACATAACCACCACACTGTTCCTAAGTACACTTATATCCTGGATTCTACCAGTTTCATAGAAACTCTGCATCACTCATCCCTGGGCTAAGCCTTTGTCTCAGTGTTTCTCTCTCTGCTTTTGCTTAGTCTTTCTTTTGACCCAATCCTGGCTACCCCTTTTTGCCTTTCACCTCTCTTCTCCTCTGTCATACATTGCCTCCTTAGCTGCCACAGCACCAGCTATTTAAGCAAAATGATTCATCTTCTCCCTTACTCATGCTTCTCTTTTCTTGAAGAGGTCTGGGTGGGATGAAAGGAGGTGCAGCCTCCACATCCCAGGACAACCCTGACCCATATGAAGCGGTAGCAGCTCTAAGGGGTGGATAAGCAACCCCTGTCAGTCCTTCCCTCCCCAGACACATTTGAGCAATATCCTGCCCTGAACGTGGCCTACCCTCAAATCTCTGGTGCTGGTTGGAATTTATTACCAGCCTTTCGTTACCTGAATCCCTCCTCCTTTCACCTTGCTGAGTGCAGAGTATGCTTCCCATAATGATGGAGTGGAAAAGAGTCTCTGTAGGTGCCTGTCTAGCTGAGTTCCTTATAGAGAGACTACAGGGATTTGGGTTTGTATTATTAATTACATAGGGGTGCTTAAGCCTTGGCTACATAAATTCCAACTGTAAAATTCCAAACATACAATTTGAAGCAAATATATTACCACTGAATTAAGAAGTTCTTTGAAAAAAAATTTAGATTTTTTTCTGCAATACAAAAAGATGATATTTTGGTCTAAAACTAGGATAATTTTTGTGGTTTTGAAGGTCAAAAAAATGTCTCTTGAAAACCAAATGATTGAATTGAAACATGGCCAGGGTTTCTTTTCATTAAATAGTGGAATATATTGACCAAAAGAAGGATCTTCTGTGAAAATCTCATCTTCAGCCAAAAAGTTAAAATCTCCTGAATCATTCCGTATAAAAACAGCATTATCAATTCCATATGTGAGGTGTTATGTAACTTACATTATTTTTTTTTCACCATTATGCTTCAGCTTTCACCAGAAGCTTCAAAGACAAATAAAGCATTAGTCATTTAACTGGTGATATGTAGTACTCATATTTATCATCTCTGGCAGGGTTTTGCTTTTAAGCTTAAGTTAAAGCAATTCATTTGTGTCCTAAGTGACATAAGTACACAAACTTCATTGCAGCAGACTTCTGATAATGCTGAACACAGAGCAAGGTCAGACCTCGGGAAGGAAAAGTAAGCACAGTGCTGAATGACCACTAAGATTAGTTTTTTCTGTAACTCAAGCAAACTTGAGTTATTCTTCTGACACTTCCTTGGAAATGGCTGCATCATTTTAGCTAAAACATTTCCTGCCTTCTCTCCTCAGCTCCCCACAAGAAACAGCCAGAGGCATTTATTTAGTATTGAAACATCTGAACAATTTATTCACATTTAAGAAAGTATGGAAGAACTGAAAACAGTATAATTTAGTGCAAAGAGCTGGGCAGTCTTTTCCTAGGAGTTAATACCTGCATAATGGAAAAATTACCATTTTTCTTTATCAGTAATTCAGTGAGATTGTTACTCTGCCACTCTCTGAAAGGTCATCTATAACGGTTAATATATAACTCACCAATGTGTCAGTTCTTCCCTAAAGTGTTATTTCAGGCACTGTAGGGGAATTCCCTCTGATATCCATGCCAGAGCAAAGGTACGCTGGCAGCTGCAGTTTCACAAAGAGGGACTTCAGCTGCAAGGCCAGCTTCGGAATATCTGTCTCCCACCTCTGCCCTGCCTCCGGCTGCTTCTTCACTGCGACTGTTGTTGGGGCTGTGCTATAAAGCAGGTCACTAAGCTGATCCATGTTACAAATAATCTTTGTTATTTACAGGGTTGCTTTTCTTACCAGAACGAAGCTAGAACCCACAGTGCTGGTGCAACTGAGGAGGCAGGGCCCTGGGACAGACTGGAGAGAAAAGCAGTCGGGATAGCAGGCACTGGGGAGGAAGCATGCCTGGGTTCACAGAACGGCTGGCTCAGAGGGTGTCTCTTCCACTAATAAGTGCAGAATGCAGTCAGAAGGGTGTTATCATAAACCATTAACAAACAGAAAGTTCACACACACAGGGATCATGCATTACTAAGACTAAACAATAAAAATTGCTCAATATGTGACTTCTGCAGAAAAAGTAGCTATAAACATATAGGTATTAGAGAATGTGTATATATATTCATGCACATGCATACACACAAAAAAAATTATCTCTAAATTTAAAAGAAATGCAAAATATGTCTCACTTCAGAGTTCTTGCCAGCCTTCAAAGCCTGCACGCAGCTCTGATCCCCTGGATGCCTGGGTCATGGAAGCAACAACCAGGAAAGCCTATAGAGGGAGCAGGTCGCCTTCTTTTCCTGAGTGACAGGAGCTTTCAACCTCAAGTGACTACCCTGAGAGAAAGGAGAGACAGAAGTAGAAGATGAATATGCCTTAGGGAGTAGTCCCAAGGGCCAGAGCAAGTTACCCTACAAACAGGGGGAGCAGCAGCAGCAGCTGCCTCTCAGAGCATGGGCAAGAGGGCTGCAGATACACATCTACCATCTTTTCCTCCTTCCCTCTTCTTCAGATTCACACCTGACCCCTTCAAGGGGTCAAGAATCCCTCAGTGTTTTCCCCCTTCTACAGTCGCTGGGGTGTCCCAGCACTTCAGCACATTTCAGCATGGAGATTCACTTGTTTAGAAATCAAGTGGAATTTTATCTTCCAACACCTACAGGCAAAGTAAGAGAGCACTGCCTAGAAGTAAGGGAAGAATGCACTAAGAAAATCCTGGGATTTCCTGTTGAACAAAAATAATAACTCGAAAATGTATAACCATCTGTCACAGACAACATAAGCAGAACCAATATTAAAACTGCATTCAGAAGACAGAATATACAGAAATATCAAAGAGTTAGTTATTGTCAGTAGAGGCTACATGCCTGAATCAAACACTATATTTATTCTAATTTACATGTGCATGCACAAACATTTCTAAAACTCTTTAACCCATGTATACTTGTGTTGTAGGTCCAGAAAGCTGGTAGTTACTTGTACGACTGCGAAGCCCAGAAGGCCTGGCCTAGTCAGAATTGCATTTGCTGAGCATGACAGAAGTCTGTACCAAGAACCTTTGCCTTGCCATGTTCATTACAGTCCAACAAAAGAGAGGGCAAGATTTTTTTTATCTGTTTCTTATTCTTTTTCTTTTTGAAACAGATAGGGAGCTGCGACCAAAAAAATTTAACAGAAACTGGATCTTAGCAAACAAACCCAGATTCAGCCTTTGAGATCAAAAGACTAGCAACTAAATACTACCTGTTTGGGAGCAATGACTTTTGTAAGATGCTTGACTGAGTAGTATATGTGTTCTGAAATTAAAAATAACAATTACAAATCAAGAAATGGTTCACAATACATGGCAAATACACATGCATTATTTACCATGTTGCACCTGTGAGTTCTCTTTGTAGAAAGACTGACCACCAGAGTGTGCACCAACTAACTTGTATTTCTGTAAAAATCTAAGAACTGGCACAAAGCATACAATATTTCAATATTTATACATGAAAATTATACTAAGAGCTCTTCCCCCCATGCACTAAGGTCTAATAATATTTTAGCATTTGTCTCCTGGGGAGCAAGAACAGGTCTTAGGTTTGCAACATAAATAGTTAAGCACAGGTCATGCAGCAGTAAAAGAGAAAAGGAACACTCTATGCCCTCCAATTCCCAGGCACTGCAGCATAACGCATTAAAAAAAGATAATATTATTTTTCCTCAGCTAACCCATATAACAAGTTTCATCTTTTGATACAGGTTTGCCTTTTTTTTTTTTTTCCTCTTTGCATCATTAGAGAGAGGCCATTTGAGGAATACATTCTGCACAGTGATGTGATTCAGCAACTTGCTGGAAAACATAAATGCAGCCCTTTTTTCAGTGCACTAATGAAACACAACTGGCAATAATTTTCTTCGAATTGAGCCTAACTGGAAGCAGGCAATGTACCATGTAAGCTGAAGCTCAGTGGTCTTGGATCACAATGTCATTTTTCATGTTTTTTTATATGATTGAATATGAGCAGAACATACCCTGCTGCTCAAACCAGGCCAATGACAACAAATACTGTTGTGTTACCAAGAATGGCTCAGCAAATACATTTTCCTTTTTATCCAAATTCTAGGTAGCTTTTGTCCATACCAACACGTGGGACCACCGTTTCTGAGTGTCCCAAGGGCATATCTGCAGAAGGTTATCCCGCAGTTCCACAAGGGCAAAGTCCCCTGTCATGAGCTTGCCCATCATAACTTTTTTTGCACAAGGGCATTGAATGGTACTTTGTAACACCACTGTAGAAACACTATGTCATTTTGCCTATTTGGTATTCTTTTCCCAGAAGTGCTCCAAGTCTGGGAAGTAAGATCAGGATCAAAAAGTGTTTGCCCTAAGAGGAACAAAATCCCCCCCAGTGACACACAGGGTAGTCAGAAAAGTTTAGGAAGCCATAGTGCCCTGGTGCTTCACGGGGTGTGTTTCCCAGCAAAACTATCCTAACAAAGAGATCCTTGTCTATTTAGCCTGATAGAGGAGTCCTATCTCCAGCCAGGCACGATGTGGCAGCCTTAGCAAGCGATGAGTGCCTAAGCTGGGATGTGCTGCGTGTCCTGTCTTAGGGCACACACTGCTTTTTCTCCAAGCAACATGTGGGAGTGATGGGCAGCATGTGTCCCACGTACTGCCACGACCCTTCCTGCCCCGAGCCGCAGGAGAGCTGCCATCGCAGCTCTGCAGCCAGCAGCAACCACAGCTTGCGAGGGGTGGGTCCCACGCACCCCCCCTGCGAACCAGTCTGAAGATGAAAAGTGCTGCGTAAGCGCCAGCCGTTATTGTTACTGGCAGAGCTGCGTGGGGACGTTTGCATGCAGCGCCTGTGGGCTTGGCTAACCACTAACCAGCGTGGAGCCTTTACGCTGAGAAGCATCAAGCAATATTCCCCAAACATATTCCCATTTGCAAAAGAAATAGTCATTTTGACAACAACGTCTGCTAGTGACTAAGTGGCCAGTGTGTTGCTGGCATTACATAGCTGGCAGAATTTCTATCATAAATATTGTTATCAGGCCATTGTATCTCAGCTGTAAAACTTGCTCCAGGCTGATATTTGGCAAACAAGACCCAGAAAGATAATGCTTTCTTAAACACATTATCCTATTTGAGTAATCTACAGACATGTAAATCAAGAAGTCTGCAGGTGTGGGCCCCACTGACACCTTCCCTGATTCTTCTCTGCTGATGCTATGGGCATCAGGGGAAGTGAGCACCCAGCCATCCCAAAGGACTTGCTCCAGGGCTTTCCTTTTACCTCCAGATGCCCTGAATGGTTCAGATAAAAATGCTGGGGAGGCACAGGGCAGAGCAGACAAGCTGCAGTCAGTGATGAGACACAGAGAAGAGTTTCCCAGGAGAGAAGCCTATCTCCTGGGAAAACACACATAGCAAGACACCGGTCACAGGTGAAGAAGAGCAGCTGCTGGAAACCTCCATCATCCTACCTAACCATATACATGCCTCCTTCCAGACCTGGAGTAGCCAACTTTTCCATATAAGTGAAAGAAAAATTGCACCTATTTCTATCTCAGAGAAAATGTCTGCTGCCGCTTCAAAGCTAAAACAGCTCCTTGGTCATAATGCCATAATGCTGCACTGGCTACACAATCCTCTTGTGTTTTGAAAGGTTTCCTGTGGACTCTACCACATCTGACAAATGCTTTGGTGGAAAACATGTCATCCACTGGCTCTTCTGAAAGGAGACTTCCAGATCTGTGCAGAATATCCCCTGAACAAAGAAGCAGTTGAATGCAACAGGGCTGGAAAACTCAACACTGAACAAATGGTAGCAACCCTTTATGTATCCATGTTAAAGTATACGGGATTTATAGTCAGAAATACTCTTTTCATTGATTTCGTTATTAAAAGTCTATTACAGCTAAGAGGTTTTTTTAAATGCCGAATCTCATTTACAAATGCCCTGAGGGAACAACAGCCACAACAATAAAATTAGGAACCCATTGCTGAAGATAAAATTAGAATAACTAAGCACAACACTATACAGGGAAAATGCAGTGTTAAAATGTATGAGGTAAAATGTTTTCTAACTATCCCAGTGTTAAAATTCATTTTGTCCTTGGAATGAGCAAGGGCAGAAATTTGTGACAAGCTACCACATTATTAAACATAACTGTGTTTTGTGCAAGTTACTTGCTAAATCAGTATATTTTCTCAGTGTAGTTAAGGCCAAAGAGGCTTAATAAGATATTTTTAGTTAATTTTTAATTAACAAGACTTTTTTTTAAAAATGCTTTTAACCTTCCCTTCCTTCAGGATTGTGATTCAGGGAAGTACTGAGAAAATAAATGGTTTACTTTTCAGTCTTGTTTACACAGGAAACCTGGAGGGATATCTCAAGTGAAAGAGATTCTTCCACAAGAGTGGAGAAGCCACTGCTATCACACCTACCGCCTCCATGGCAAAAGCAGCAGAAGGTGACAGATATCCACCTATCTATACTAGGGCAACCACTCAGATAGATACTTCATAGTGAAATTCCCTACTGTAAGCAGGACTCACATTTCAGAGCATACATATTACTGTGCCCCGGGTTAATGTTAGGCTTCCCTTATCACTCCTGGACAAGTATCTTCATGAGACGGACATTCTCACACTGCCTGCACGCAGTGCACGCACAGGTTGCGCAAGCTGGAGAATGACAGTCCCTCCTCACAATCACATTGAAAAATGCATTCCTTTTTTTTTCAGGAGCAAACAATGAAATTGCATATTTCTAAAACCAGAACTGTGTCATAATATCCAAAATGGGATAAGAAGGGCGGGGGCTTGTTGCGGTCTGCTCTTTCTTCTCACATGAGGTAACTTCCCCCTTCCTCCTCCTCTTCCAGCCTCAAACACGTGGCTGTCATGAATTCTTTAAGGGAATATTGTCAAATGCATTCACCAAACATTCTGACACTGATGAAAAAGAATCATTCAAATGAAAAACATACGGTTATGAAAACAGTCTGTTTTGAGCATTGCTTCACATTAGTGAACAGCTCATTTGCTATTCCTGGATATTAGAGTTAAGCTCAGTGCTTTTGCAATAGATATTTTTAAATAAAGGTTAAAGAACATGTTTGTCTTATGTTACATACTCAAAATCTCTGTGGAAATAAACAAGCACCCTCTTCTTACAGTAGCATCTATAGGTCTTGAAACGAGCAGACAGACCAAATGCACATGGGTTCACAAACTGTTCTCCAGCAAAAATCTACACATATGAGCTGACTCCTTATCTCCACTTCAATCAAATGAGCTTATTGTTAAAGTTTTACAAAGCAACCCAGCAGCAAGGTGAAAGATGAAGAGATTATTGAATAACAGATAAGAATATTTTTAGTCAGCTCAGATGTATTCATATATCTGAGAAAGCACCAGGAAAACACCCTGAGAAAGGCACTGGCTGAATTCCAGCAAAAGCAACCTGATGGCCAGTGCCCCGCAAAGGCCAGGGGCTCCCTGGGGCTGGGGTGCTGGGGGCTCCCCATGGGAGGTGGCAGGGCAAAGCCCAGAACAAGGCTGCAGGGGGCCACCAGGACACCTGAGGCAGCCCCAGCCCTGGGTCATCAGGCACCTCCCTGGGGATGGGGGCATGGACCCGTGGGTGGGCCCAGTGCGGGGGCCATGGCCGGGCAGGGCTGTGGGGAGCTAGAGACTGTCCCTGATGCAGCATCACTGGGGCAGGAACCAACAGCCCCAGGGGGTTGAAATGGGGTCCTGGGCTGTGGGCAGGATGGGGGGAGACCCGGGGGGCTGGGCAGGGTCAGTCAGGGCTGGGGGTGCCCACATGACACCAACACTGACATGCAGAGGTGCAGAATTACTAAGAAAAAGTTCCGGTCTTTCTGCTCCTGGAATTGATGAAAATAATATTTTTGCTTCCTTTTCCCTCATAGCTTTATAAATCCCATCAGTCCTGTCCTTAAATTTGCAGCAGCTGGAACTAGAAACTCATTCCCTGGGTCATTCCTTCCCATCACCTTTCCTGCAATGCTGTTAAATGCAGGGGAAACAAAGAATTTGTAATGCTCTGAGTAGGACCTTCCTCACTCGCAAAAGAATGAAACTACCAAATTGTCTGATTCCAGCACTGTTCTGCTTCTTACTCTGCATCCTTTAACCTAGCAAGGATCATTGCTCCCTTATTACAGTCTGAAGAGACAAAGATTTTTAAAAGATCTTTTCACTGCCTGAGCCAGCCCTCTCCCTGTTGTCTTTCCCTTTTAATGAAGATCACAGAGCAGTTGACATCTTTGATCTCACCACAGATCCTGAGAGCCTCTAAAGAAGTGGAGGTATAATAACAGCATTCACTTAAAAGCTAGGGAGATACTGACTGAAACTGCAGCTACTGAAATAAAGTACCAGTGAATAATGAAGAATCACTTGGATATTCAGAACTTCATTCATTAAAAAACATTTCTGAAAGGAACTGGTTCATATGTCCCTGGGAACGCTAATACAAGAAGAACTGCCATGCTAAATCAGACTTGGCATTTAGTCTAGAGTCAAAGTACTTGCACATAGTCCATCCTCCCACAACACTGACTGCAGAGCAGAAATGCCCTTATCTTGCCTCGTGTAACTATGAGACTATATGCAACAGTGAGGTAGAAAATCTTTTAAAAGACAGATGTAAACAGGGAAAACTTATCTCAGTAGTATGTAAGAAGCACAGCCCATTATAACATAATGATATGACTACCCCAAAAATACTGTAGTGTGAAAAGACCCAAACTTTGGTCTTTTGGGGCAGAGACAGCCATCAATCTGCAGCACCAAAGAGCTCAGCACTGCCTAATTTACCTTGATTTTCTGACAGGAGATTTTTGGTGAACTCCTTGCACCACCTAGCTAGACTGCTGTAGGCAGCTGAGCTAACAAGTTCAAAATTAGCTTGATGTGTCTAATTATATCTTGAGTCCTGGAGAAAAAAGAGCAGATTCAAGAGCTGGTTCCTGAGACTGCAGCAGAGACATAACCCAGCATTTTTGGACCCCTGTCCAGCAAAGGGTTTCAGCACACATGTAGCTGTAAGACTCTGCATAGACTTGGCAACTGCATTAACTTAATAATGGTGAAGAATGTTGTGAGCTCCCTTCTGGACTGGGAGTTATCTCTGAAGGGTTTTATAGAATTCAGTAGAGCCTCAGGAAGCAGAGAACAACAGCCACCCAGTTCTCTCCTCTCCACCTGGATGCACTGGAACTACGATGTTTCGGCATAATAAACAGACATACTAAAGCAAATGCCAGAGCCTAGCAAAGGCTCAGCAAAGTCAGTTTTGGGGGGTGTGGGCAGGTACAGACAGGACACTTGTCCCAAGGCCAGAGAAGCCCCAGTTCCAGATGACAGAAGTCAGGGTGAACACTGGTAACAGGGAGCCCCATGTCATCTTTCTGTGAGGACTTGGCCAGGCTATTGTGCCATTGCAGTGTGCGGGGCCCAGAAGGCTGCTGCAAGTAGCACAACTCAGTAAGAAAATAGTGGTAAATAAATCTGTGGGCTATATTCTCCCTCTGGTGACAACCCTTTTCAAAAGAAACCCACAAGAAACACCTTCAAGAAAAGAAAATTACGTAAGAACCCCTCACAAAATCCCAACCTGTACCCATGCACACACACAAACAGAAACCAGCATATTTATCTAAAGCAATCTCAAATCTCAAATAGGATCTCACTTCAGATCTTGCAGATCACATGGCAGTGGAGGGTCATCCACATGCAGATCTACTGCTTTTGCAGCTGTTTTGATCTACTATCTGCAACTTCTGCTTCCCAGCTCCCTCAAAGTGAAGTTTCAAAGTGACTGAAATACTGAAAATCTCCCTGCCTGCAGATTGCATCATTTGGAAATGGCTGTGTTAGCTGATCTTCACCCCCTGTAATTGCACCATTCGACATTTGAAGCTGTGTTTTCACTTCTGGGGAATAATGCACATGCCTCGACTCTCTTCTCAGATGTGTCATCCCACTGCTATTTCTTTCTTCTTTAAGCTACAGTTTGGTATTCTTTTAAGTGAACATGATTGCCAATAAAGCAGTCCCCATTTTCTCCCACTCCCACATCTTCTCCCAGATCATCTGTTGTACTGTGCCATCATAAATATTTGTGTGGCTACATGGCGAACCAGATCAGGGAGCTGATCCAGCTGAAAGACAGCCCCTGGGAAAAAAATACACAATTTTTCCAATATAGTTCCCCACAAGGTCATACAAATGCTTGTGCTGCAATTGTAAGGAGGTTTCTGTAAAGACAGGAATGACTGACTGAGAGAAGGAAGGGGGAATAGTCTGCTTTTTTTAAGCAGCTCTGCTGGCCTTAATGTGGTGCCATGGTTTGGCATTTGCTTTCACCAGCATTTGACCCCAGAAAGCACATAGAAACCCCTGTTTTGGGGAGTAAAGAGGCACAGAGCTACTGAAGGTTCCGCCTGAATGCCCAGGGAAAAGTTCTTTCCACAAAGATATGCAATTCTTGTCTGTATTTGAGGCCAAGTCTGTAACCTCTTTTTTCCTTACACCTGAAGAAGAGCTTTCTCCTATCAACAAGCTCGGGGATCCTTTGGAGTCAATTGCTAGCACTTCAGAGGCAAACAGCCTATTTCTCCTTATCTCACTTTCTCTGGATTTGAGGACTGATGAGACAGAATACTGCCTGGTTACCTATTCCACAGCCCTATATTGGAAATGGGAGAGAAAAGTCTGAAAGCATTACCATTTGACTGCATTTTATCAAAAAGCCTTTTGAAAACAGCTCACCTCCCATTTAACAAGGCCTAAAAGTAAACTAAGCCTAAAACCAGAGCCAGAAAGGCCTGACACTAATTCCCTCACTTTCACTTCTTTTTGTCTCTTTTTTTTTTTCACAATAAAGTGACAGTTCCACTTGCGATATTTCTCAGGATACATGTGAAAATCTTTTGTGAGACACTTGAAAATTTCAGTTAAATGCAAGCTTGCTGCTGAATAAAGCTGTATAGAATACAAAAATGTCCTTCCCTTGCTTCCTCCACTTCAATAAAAGAGAGTCAAGAATTACTGTTTTCTCCCTGCTGGTTTGTGGTGTGAGATAGCGAGGATATGAAACTAGCTGATCCCATGAGTGGGAGGACTGACTACAAAGAGAACTCTTTACTTCTTTTATTGTTTCCAGCAGCTGTAAAATTAACTTAAATTGTGGCTATCTTTTCGCCAGTGGGCTTAATGTATTCAGGCTAAGAATCATAGAATCATAGAATGGTTTGGGTTGGAAGGGACCTTAAAGATCATCTAGTTCCAAATCCCTGCCATGGGCAGGGACATCTTCCCCTAGACCAGGTTGCTCAAAGCCCCATCCAACCTGGCCTTGAACGCTTAAAGGAATGGGGCATCCACAACTTC
>VZTV01087988.1:12564-35065 GCA_013400875.1 Anhinga rufa | reverse complement strand
CCTGTACTGGTGCCTGGGGTTGTTCTTCCCCAGGTGCAGGACCTTGCACTTGCTTTGGTTAAATTTCATGAAGTTCTCCAAAAGCAAGTTTCTATGGGAAGTCAATCTCAAAAGTAGTAGTTTAAGTGACCCTGCCCTTTCCTGTGGCAAGGCACAAAACTTTCCTCCAGTGGATTACAGATTTTCCTTAGCCGGGAGTGGTGGAAAGAAAGTAACTGAAAACCATTACTAGCTGTATTACCCAAATTTGCATCTGCCTAAAATTTTTTGCTACTGCTGCTTGGAAAGCTGTGATTGCCTGGCATATGCAACATGATTCATGTAGAAACTAGATGGCACAACCAACAAAAGTTACGTGCCCTTATTACTGCTAGAAGCTTATAGAGGACTCTGCACGAGAGCAGATACCATATGCTTTCTTAGCAGAGCAGTGACTTTGGATATTTTGACTGTGGGTCTCCAGATTTATGGGGGTTTTTTTACCCCTAATTGATGATTTGGTAGGAAGCCCAAATGACTCGGGAATAATTACACAGACAAGGCTTAAAAAGCCTGGTGACACCAACTGTTTATTTAACAGCCAGTAGCCTAAAAATTACTTGGCAAAAATAGTACATGCAGATTTACTTGAAATATTTATTATTAGCTATGCATAATCACCCCCCTCCCCCACTAGCCAACCCTCATTTACTAACAGAGGAAGAAAAACAGTCATTGTGGTATTTCATACTGCATGTGAAATAAGTCTGGTAAACTGGTGGTAGCAGTTTTCATGGTGTAATATTGTAAGGTTATTAGATGAACAGTACACTATTTTTTAAGTGGAAAAAAACTAAATATTTACTTCAGTTCTATACACACTCCATCTGACTGACGTGGTAGCTAAAGAGTTTTTATATGTAAGGCAATAAGCCAGGCTTACTGCATGTAAGCCTGGCTTATTCAGGTGGCTTTCCTTAAACTTACAAAGGCACAGAAATTATTGGCTTTTTCCCTTGCACTGCAATCAGTATTGGTACTTGTTGAGAGGTGACCGTGTATCTACAGCCTAGATCACGATGCCTCTTAAACATTAAGATGGTTACTTCTAATATTTTGAGATACCTCTTTGTCTTCACTTCCCTAGCTATTTCACTACAGGGCTAGTCTAAAACTAAAAAGCCAGCATTTTAACTTAATTCTGAGGTATTGTATTTCAAACAAGGCTTGATTAAAAAAGCTGCTCGATTGTGGATGTTTACGTTGCCTTATCAGACCTTGCATCAGTCCCATCCTCTTTAGATGTCTTTCTGAATATGTATACTATTGTAACTGTTCCAGTATTTTAAAAATTCAATGTTAAGATCAAACAATTTAAGGTTTTACAGATTCCATAGTTAATGTAGGTGGCCAGTGAGACGTAATTAAGATCTGAGTGTGCTTTAGTACTATTAATGTGAGTTTTGGCTTTTTTTTCCCCAGTGGAATTTTCAAATATGAATGGTGAAAGTTTTCCTTTTGTATGTGTATGTATTTTGTTTAAGATGCCTAAATAGAATGTTGGAGGCTGTCTGCAGAAGTGCCAGGTACTGGGTAGCTTCATCTTAAAGCAACATTAACTGTGTGGTGGCAGTAACGCAACAGAAAACTGCACTTGCAGTAGGTTGCTACCCTTAACCACATGAAGGCTTAAGCTGGGAGTTTCTTCATCAAAACTATTGTGAATGTTGTGCTGAATAACACAAGTTAGGCTTTTTGCTGGGGGATGCGTGTTAGGATGCATTAAAAGCTTGTAGAGGCTTTTACACCATTATGGAAATTAAGGCAGCTACCACATTTGAAAGGAGAATTTCTTACATATTTGAGATTCCAAAAAGGTATAGAAAGGAAATTTTGTGGTTAGGAAGTTTTTTTTTGGTGGTGGTGGTTTTGTTTTTCCTTTTGAAAGCATTATTACGTGATTGTAGAATGATGTCTGTTGTCTTCACCGGCAGACCTGATGTCCATCACTGAATGTTGCAGGGAATCACAAAAGATATCTTTGGTCCAAAGAAAATATCCCTGAAAGACATTACCAGATATTTAAATAATTAGATTCTTGCTTTATCAAAGCTTTGACATGACATTCATTTCCAGTTGTGGGTTTGGGGTTTTTTTTAGCTTTCGGTGGGTTGTATGTGGAATTAGTGTGGTTGTGGAACGCCCTTCCAGCAATGCAAATGCAACTGCAGGTCTGTATGAAGATACTGTATTTCTACCTCTGCCGGCCTGGTTTGGAAGTAATGGCAAAACTTTCATTGACTGACCCGAGTGTCAGGACTCGACCCTGATATTTTAGCTTTGAGAAAGTAAACTTACCAAATACATATTTTCAGAAAAATAAAGAGCTTCTACATTTGCACGCATACTGTTTAGTGCAATTTGTCCTGAGAGCAGACCTGCAAAGTAGGTCTTCAGTACCTCAAGATGGTTGAAGGAAGACTGCCTTATGTATTTGTATCAAAGAAAGAGGCTTTCTTAGGCTGCTGAAAGCTCAGAGGTTGAAGCTGGCAAACCAAAGTGTCCTTTAGGGTGAGGACACCGTATCTGGTTTTAGAGAGAGTGAAATATAAAAAACTTATTTAAACCCTGCTGCCAGTTTGAATGTGAGGTTTCTAGCTTTAAAAGTCACTCCCACTTGGTTCAAATCTAGTCCCCTACAGGGGTGCTGAAGAGTTGCCTTTTATTGGGTTTTAGGGGACTTGAGAAACTTGGGTGGTAAGAGGAGCACATATAAAAAGTCTTTTTTGCTTGCCTATATAATGCCATCGCATTTTAGTGTCCCTGAGTATTAGTAAGTTTTGAAGTGTTGATACTTTTAATCTAAATTTCCTGAAGAAAAGATGTTGCTGGAAAGCTGAATGAAACAATACCTCTTAATATATTTTATTACTTCAAACCAATGCAGGCTGGTGGTGTTTATTAACTCAATATTAATTTGTTGGGATGTTTATTCTTTCAGTAAAACAACAACAAAAACCTGCTATGTTCAGCGAGAACCTCACCATTCAGCTTTGTCAGCAGTGCCAGAGAGCCAGAGAAGTGTTCATGTTCTTGGGCTAAATTTTCTCCCTCCCTTGCAGGCATTTGTGAACCTCTGTTCCCCTCTGTGTGCTTTCCTACTTTAAACAGCTGTCTTTACAGAATCATTTATTCGACTGATGTATGTGCGTATGCCTCAGAATAGCAATACGGTTCTTTGCTGTGGAACAGAAATTAAATGTTTTTGCTTATGGTCCTGAAAACATCCTCATTGCAAAATTCATGCTGTGAATAAGGATTTGGTGTAGTTCTCATACTTGGTTTAGATCAAACAGAAGAGTCAAAAGTTGGGTGATTCAAATACTAAAGTGCCCTATAATAGGACACGCAGGTGTACAAAATATGCTAAGCAAGTCCTAGGTGAGCCCCTGAAAAACAAAAACTGAAAACTGGCAGCGTGTCAGGTAATTGGCTATATCTTGATATAATTTCAAACCATCTGAAGTAATGCATTTCTTTAAAATGATAGCTTATTCCTCCAGTGGAAACTGGATGGAAATATAATGGGTGGTCATATAGAACCGCACGAGTATGTACAAAATGAGCATGGTCTTACTTTGGGCAACAGAGCAATTCCTTCAAGTTGCAGTAACAGATCACCTCGCAGCCCTTCCCTTCCCAAAAGTGATCTTGCAGGCCATCATCGATTTGTCGAAGATTCTCCATGCCTTCGGGGATGTTGTGACAGTTGTAGTCTTTGAGGGCCCTCTTGTAACAAGAGGGACGCCGGGAAGGCACTGCGGGGGTACCCAGGAGGGTGCTCAGCAGAAGCAACGCCGAGACCATCTTCATTTTTGCAACGCTTCCTGCAGCAGGGTGCTAAAGAGAAATGAGATACATGACACAGGTATAGCTGTTGAACAGATCTATTTCCCCAATTCGCTTTCTGGCTTGCATTTTTTTCTTTCCTGTGAACTTTTGGAGGTTTGAGCCTCTGTGCTGGAGAGTGTTTTCTCCTAGGAGGTAAATAATATTGCAGCAGAATTGATATTCATTACTTTCTGTACAACCTTGGGAATCCTTTCATCGGGAATTGAGGCTTCTGTTGCTGGCAATTTTGTTGTTTCTTTGGCCTCTCACCTTGAGAAAATTGCTTTGAGCTGGCTGTGTTCTCTCAGTGGCGTGAGTAAATATATTGATTGCTACCAAACTAGGGGAAAATGTCTGGGTGTGCTTCCTTGCCTTCCTGGCCATTTTGCCTGTCAAAACAAGAGTCGCTCACATAAAATTAATAGTATCTTTCCCCATCAAAGTTGTGGAAAAACTGTCTGCTGATTGAAACCTCTGTCATGGACCGCTCGAGAAGCTGAAGCATTAAACAGCAAAGGAGGCTGAAGCCCTCTGCAGTGCTGTCCTGGATAATGATCTTTATGATTCCTACACTGCAGGCTCTGGTATGATACAGCATTGCTCAGAATTTTCTTTTTTTAAATCTTTTGGGGTTTTTGGGGGGTTTTTTGGTTTGGTTTTTTTTTCAGTCCTGCAAACTGCTTAGCTGAGTCTTGCTACAGGAGGTCATTGCAGTTTAATTAGTGCTGCTTTTTAAAAGACAGGATAAATTATCCCTTGCAAAACTCTGCTGTTGGTGACTAGGCTTTCCATCGTCTGCATGAGCTTGTTTAATGCTGGCTCTGCCATTCTGTGCTGCTTTGCACAGAGTGACCATGCCACAAAGCCTTGGATAAGACCCTCGAACTTGCATTCACTTTTAAATTAACATTTTGAACAATGTGTCCACCTAGAGTTTATTGGTATTAGGAAAGAGAGTGGGTTTTTTGCCTTTCCTCATGCTTGAATGAAAGGGGTCTGACACCTTCCTGAATTCAGATAGGAATTCTGCTCTGAAAGTTAACCTAAAGCAATGGTCAGCTCTGCCCAGTGAGCTCTCCCCGAGTGCTCCTCACTGTACTTGTGTTAGTCCTAAGGAAGACTTTGCTGCCCTTCATCCTGTTGGCACTTTAGCGTCGATCCCCTGACACTACAACATTATGACCTGGTTCTAGTCTTTCTTGCAGGGCTGCTGAATAGAGTGGTCTAGACTAACCCAAAAATAACTGGGAATAAAGCGACGTCTGATCAAAGACTGTCAAATGCCAAGGCAAGGTGGCAGAGCTATTATCTAGATAAGAAAAAAAATAAGGCATGCCAGCTGTAGAAGTCACTAAGACAATAGTCCCATTTGGGTTATTTTGTAAAACTCTTGAGGTGACCTTTGAAAATACTAAAAATAAGCTATTAAATGTATAAATTTACTCTATTTTATAGTCATTTTTCCTGAGTTGTTACATCACCACCATAGCTATCTTGCTGATCTTCCATTCTTCAGCCAGTGAATGACACCCCAGAGACTCTAGTTAAGAAAATCTGGGAATTTGGATTCATGTTAGGGATAAAATACTACACCTCAGTGCTCTTCGATTATATTTTTCCATAAGATTTTGTGCAAACTTGTTTTTCAAACTCCAGTAGCCAAATAAAATATTAAAAAGCAGCCAATATATTAAAGAACATGACTGAAGTGAAAATAAGCTCTTGTGTATTTTTGAACTTCTGTCATAGAAGCAAAATTCATTGAATTATTCCTTTTAGTTTCCATGAACTTGCATGTGAACTTTTGAGTAGGAGAGTCCTGTAAACTACTCGTAGTGGAGCCTTGGGGATCTATTTTTTAATTACCTTAGAGTGCAGTATTGAATAACATACTGTCTTTATTAGTTTTAGACCTCAAAACTACTTCTCAAATAAAGAAAACATTGTTCTAACTTTGCCTGATGTTGTTTTTTAGACTTGAGTAAAGAATCTGTATTATTATAATAATGGTTTTATTTTGTAGGAGTATAAACACTGCAGTTATGAGGGTTCTGCTCAGTCTAATGCTTAAAGAGAACAAGTTTGTTTATACTATACCTTGATAAATGCCAATGTCAAGGAATACAATTTAACATTCTTCTGTTCAAATAATTGAGCTTAATTAGTTAAGTATTTAATGGAAGAAAACTTCCATGAAAGAGAAATTTAGGAAGCAGGGGGTTTATGCCTTTGTTTCCTGTGATTGGATTATTCTGTGAATTCTTCCCCTGAGGATGAGGCATTCATCATATCTTGCTCTTGTGTACGTTTTTGTTTTTATTCCTAGTAATTTGGGTGATCTTTCCCTACCTGGAGTTCAGCTGGAATGCTCATTTGAATCTGTTGCCAGCTGCGGGTCTGCTCAAAATTCATAGGAATTCATTCTGTCCTGAAAACGGGCAGACTTTTTGTAGACTGTCAAATTGCTGGATTCAAAAATTGTGACCTACAGTTTAAGGTAACTCACTGTTTGCCTTGGAATAGAACAGAATATTGTTTCAGTGCATCGTCAAGGGGGCTTATATGGATATCTGCTGAAATCACTATTAGCAAAGTCAATATGCTGGTGAGCTATGGATAAGGCAACTTCACTATAAGGTCACATGCATTTACCAATGCTCAGCATTGTTATTATTCAGAAAAAACATTGTATTTATTTTATTACAATTTTATTTCTGCTTAAATATTTCCTCTAGGTTTTTTGCAGATCATAAGCAAAAGGAAACTTTTAGTCAAAAGTCCTTTCTTCAAAAGGTTATTCCTTTACTGTGAGAGAAAGATCCCTGTTTGCAGATGAAACACTGCCAGGGACCAGAAGTGTTTCATCAGCTCCCTGCACAGCATCGATTCTGATAAACTTGGCAAACCTTTCAGATGCAGCATCTTTTTCTGACAAAGTGCTACAACTTCTTCTCCTGAATGTGGTTGCACAGATGATGGAATGTCACTGATTGCCTAGGTAGAGAACAGAGCTAGTATGTGCATATTTATTTCAAAATACATGTCAAAGACCTGATCTGCTTTTGCATACCACAGAAAGAGTCTTTTCTCATAAAACAAATCAGGGAAATGTAATGAACAAATGCCTTCACTAAGGTGACTCAAAGGCTCATTGCCAGCAAGCATCCTCTTACAATTCTTTATTTTAGAAAACCTTTGGAAAAAGTAGCAATGCCAGTCACGCTAAGCCTGACCAGGTTGCCCTATCAAGATTATATCATTTCAAATGCTAGCAGGAGTAAAACCATCATATTTAAAAGGAGCTCCCTGCATTTGCATAAGTTCTTTTCAGCCTGTTACTTTGGTTTTTTAGACACGGTGTAAGTTTGAGAACAAGTGCAGCTGGGATAGCTAGTGCTTTGAAATAATTTGGAGTTTTGTGCAAAGGAAAATGGTTAGTTTGGGAATATGCACGGTGAGTCAGGAATCAGTGCTATCCCTGCTTGTTCAGCTGAGAGTGTTTGAATTATCCTGCCAGGCAATTTGGCACCATATAGCATTTGGATCTGCTAGATGCAGAGGTAGTCAGAAAAGACCAAAGAGAAAAACCCACGTTTCAGCCTCCTTGGCCAAGAACAACAGGGTAATATTTCATGAGAAGTGATGCCCTTTAAAGTTCACATGGTATTAGTAGGAGCTCAGGTGTTAGAAATAGGGGATAGAAGTAGGGAAAACTGAGAGATGGCACAAAATGTGTATTTCATCACCTCTAGAGATTCTGCATGTTTGCAGAAAGAAATATTTACAATTTGGTCTATCAACTATTAAATATACCCTTCAGAGTTATTAAGCAGTCTGCATCTCCAGTTGCCTAATGTTGAAAACAAGGAATACACTAATTAGTACACTTTTGGTGTATGATCTTTTCCCATCTGTTCAGTGGCATGTGCTGGGTTAACAAGTTGCACTTAGAGTGAAGCAAATTTAATATATATTTGCTTCTTAATGTGCATTGAGTTCAAGGGCTAAAAATACCTATTCAAAATAAAGTGTCTTCTATTATTTATTTGTTTGTCAAGTTTCCATTTCAGAAACACATGTAAAGTTCTCAGCTAAGCATTTAATATTGAGGTGTGTTATTGCGTATTAGTTAGGTTTATTAGTGCGTTCCTAAGAAATCATTACACAAGAGCTGCATAACTGATATTATTATGAAGTTTTTTCCATTAAAAAAAAATCCTTCAGATCTATTTTGCTTGAACAGTTGGTGCATTGTAAGGACAGCAGCTAGTCCACTGAGGATGAATTCAGTGAATTACTGCTTTGTAATTACCATCAATACCATGATTCTTTCCAGAAACTGAGTTCTCATTAAAACCCATTTAGTTTTCTGAAAGACAGCAATTCATTGTGAACACACCTCTCTCCATATTCACCAATTCTGCAATAATATTGAGTACTGAAAGGCAATATAGTATGTTTAATGACTTCATATGTTAATATGTAGCATCCAACTTTGAAGAAGAGCAAGATAGTGCAAGAATTACCTTTAGCTGGAACATATCCATGCATCTGTCTTGAAGAGCATCTTTTGCCTACAATGTATCTGCATCTCCCAAATCTTCTCCTGCATGTTCCCATATATATTTCTAACTCTGTACTCTGTAACTAGCATCAGCAGAACAAGTATGCAAGGATAATTTCAGGAGCAAGACGTACCTTTCTCCTCTGCCTCGCTCCCTTTCACTTTCTTGGCAGCTGTATCTTTTCAGATGTACCCAGAGAGAGCAAGAGCTAGCAGGGATGAGAAGAGGGACGGCTGACGGGAGATGCTGTACAAACAGCCCTTTGTTTGTCCTGACTTCTGCCTGTGACTGACGCACTCTTTTCTCCAGCGAGGGGCCAGAGGATGGGCTTCGAGAACTACCTCTTTCAGTCACTGCCAACCTAGACTAGGGGAAAAAAAATGAACATATCCTTTCCAGCAGGAAACAATTAGTTCATCCAGGATCCGATGAGGAGGTGTCTCCTCAGAGAGCAAAGCATAACATCCAGAACGGGGGAAGACAAAACACCCCGTGGAATAACTGTGTCTTTCTGTGAAGCATGAGCAGTCTGGGGGGAGCAGGAAGGAGTGGGCTACCAGGATTGCACAGGCAGAAGAACGTGGTTGCTGGACAGATGCCTTATTTTGCATTGGGCGGGAAGAACAGACCTCGCCAACAACCTCATGCAATACTTTAATTCCTGACTTTGGGATTCTTTCAGTTTTTTGAAACTGAATAGTAAAAAACCTATAATTACTTTAACCAGACTACTAGTACAGCATACTCAACGATGCCATGCATTGAGTACTGACCAAACATTTAATCAAGAGGTAGAGCGTTACGCTGAACAATATTTCAGGAGAAGTTATTTTAGACTAATATAGCTAATCAGATGATGTGGTATCACAAAAACATATAACGAGGTTCTTAAGTGGGATTGAAGTATTATATATTAATGAGAAAATAGTCTTGGGTGTGAAGTGTGTGTCCTATTTCTGTTACAATTTGGCCTTTGTTCTATTATGGCCATTCCGGATCTCTTTTGTGATATGGATAGAGAAGTATGATTGCACCTTAGCTGTTGTGCTGTAATTTTTACGCTCTCTAGTCTGCACTACTTTGATTCTGTTGTTGCTTTGTAAGTGTTTGGTTTTCTCTGTCTGTTGGGCTGCTTCCAGTACAGAGGTTTGTTAGGAGTACAAAAAGGTGCCTCTGCTCAGCTGCCTCAATTTACAATTTGATGTCTTGGTGCTTGTTCAGTCTGAGCTATCGTATGCTGGAAGTGAACTAGGGCTTATGTAAGAAGTGCACGTCCCATCTCCTGCTGCCTCAGCAAGGAGAGTAGGCAAAGGGCACAGATGCTTAGAAGCAAACCTCTTGAAACTGAGCCTACCTACTTGTGGTGGTCCTGTCCAGCAAGGTATTCCCCCTCTGTGATAGAGAAGGGCAGCTGGGACAGCAGAGAGCAGGATGTATGGCTGTACCTCCACCTCTAATTCAGATATGCAGGACATTTTTTGCCACCGCTGTTATGGGCATGGTAACCTGAAAGGCAGGGAGGAGGCAGCTGCAGGCAGCTGCTGTCAGAACAGGACATCCTTGCCTTTTCAGGGTGACAAAATGCCTGGTGCTGGCTCTGCTTTTCTAAACAAATTCTTTTCTGGTGCAGATCCTGGCCACAGCAGTCCGTGCCTTAAATGAGATTATCCTAATGCCTCTGGGAGTATGCAGTGTTCCAGGGCAGTGCTCTACTGTGGGAGGGGGCTGTCAGACTGGTGCAGATGTACATTAGCAGCGGGCTGGCTATAAGCAGGGATAAAACTCAGAGGAGGGAATGAGAGCATGTTGTGCCGATGCTCTGAATTTGGGTGCCTTTTTAGTTAATTGCAAATAAATTTTGGTATGAATAATTTGAAGTGTTTGTCAGAAGATGTAATAAAAGTGTATTAGGATTATTCCCTTGCTGCCCATTGAAGTTCTCTTGTATTTTCCAGGGAGTATCTGTGTTTCCAGAACACATTTACTCCCTGGGAGACTCCTGTTTGGACAGCAGTCCAGTGAACTGCTAGTTTTGTTTATAAAGTGAAGTGTGTGAGGGATAGTTTTCTTCAGGAAACGTCCTGCTGCATTTTGAGAAAAGACAGTTCTAACAAAGCTGGTGTTTTGCTGGTGATTTATTTTTTTTCTTCTCCCTCCATAGCTCCATGTCTGATCTTTTCAGTCATTAAAAACATTCAGGAACAGGAGGAAATTTTCTCCCTTATGATGCTGCTTCAGGGTAGAGGCTGGGAAACAAATTGGGATTTGAAGGAAGCGAAAGTTTTAGGGAACTTTGGCAGGGAAATGCAACCCAAGAGGAAATAGGCTGCTGTAGGAACAACTCTGAGGTATGAAAAGCAAGGTAGTTTATAGGAAAACACATGAAAGGGCAGGGGAGCCTGCAATGGGAGAAAGCAAGTGCAAAGCAGTATTTCCAGACCTCACCTCCTTTCCCCTTTCTCCACTTTGCCCCTAACCCATTGCCCTGAACGTCTATTTCTATACTGATGCTGTCTCTCTCTCTCCCTGTCTCCAGCCCTGGTGGCCCTTTCTTTATTTTTTGTTTCCTTCTGCCTTTTTGCTCCAGCACCATGTCCCCAGCAGGCTCGGCAGCCGGTATCTGGCGCAGGCTGGCAGGGTGCCAGCTGTGACAGAGGGGTATTGAAAATCTCAGCAGCTTTTTGTTCCCCACCATGGCATCTGGAATCTGCAGGAGAACCGTAAGGAAATCTTGCTTTTTCAACCCTCCTTCATCTGTGCAGAGATGGTAATCATTAATCATGTTCAACTCTTTATATTTAGAGACCCTGTTTTAGATGCATATGTGCCCCTGTTCCTGTCTGAAAGAGGTATGGCAATATTAGAGGTAAGACGCAAAGTAAAGCGCTTTGGCTTCCCCCGCCTCCCCCCACCACACACCCCCAGGCTGGAGCTGTTGGAGCCAGCAAGAAGTGATAGCCCATGAGGAGGCAATGGCAGATGGAGGCAGGAGGGGGTGGTGACAAGGTAGCAGCAGCAATCCGTAACAGAGAAGTAGTTTTCAAAGGAGAATGGCCCCTGGTAGGGTGAGAAAGAAGAAAGAAAAGGCAGCACTGAAATTCAGCTGCAAAAGTGTGGCTGCCTCTGACATACAGCATTACTCTAGACTAAATTTGTGTAACGTGCCCTGGGAAAATAATCTTTTTTTTTTTTTCAAGTCCTCAGCACTCTAAATGTGCTTTGCATTTTTAACATGAGCCACACAGGTTTAGCATTTTTCTGTAAAGAAAAATCACTTTGCATCTTATTGTATCCTTGATATCAACACTCGGCTCTTTGCAGGCTGACTGAGAAATGCTGATGCTTCTCCACTCACGTTAAATCTTCTTAAAAGATACCAGTTAACCTATGACTCAGCCGGCTCATTAATATGTAGAGTTTATATGAGGAGATCTATAAGGAACCTCAGAACCTGATTTGGCAGATGACGCAGTCTAAAACCTGTACTTGAAGATTGTAAAGGAATGTAAGCATCGTAAGGATGCATAAAGACCTCGGAGACTTATTGCCAGTAGCAATGACACTGCCAGCACAGCTAAGACATTAACTGCTGTCATCATTTCTTACAGGATCACAGTGGGTAGGGTGCCTTGGAATCAATCTTCAGCACAATGGATTTTTAAGCAAAGGTAAAATCTTATATGCTCATTTTGCAAATATTGACAGGTGTAAAACAAATATAACTCACATTCCACCCCTCATGTCATGCTTTCCATCACTCAATATCTATAATTTCAATCAGAAAAAGTATTTGAAAACAGTTTTCTGTGCTTTTACTTTGTGTAATTTTAATTTTGTGTCCTTTTCTCTGTTGATGATTGTTTTTAGAAAATGTCTGTGCTGTTAAATACTCTACAATTGCCTTTGTAATTCCTGCATCTAATAATTTGCTTTATACCTTGTACCTGCATTAGCCTGGGGGATTCATCTGAGTTTTCTGGAACACTGTTCATGGTTTGTTCTGAAGAAATCGGGGGTACAGTAGTTCTTGTTCATGCAACATTTCTTCTGCCTCTTGCCTTTATTCTTGGGTGCTGCCTTACTTCCAGCAGCTGTTCTCTGTGGAGTTCCAGAGTCCCTCTGTTTCCTCTCTCTGATTTTTGGCTTCCTGGTTTTGCTGTTAGTTTTCTCAACTTTTTCTGTAGGCTGCAATCTGTGCTTGGTTAAAATATGCGACACAAAGCACTGGGCTAATCAAAGGCATCTTTTTGTGTATTTCCTCAGATCAATGGTCTCTTGGCATGCTCAGGCTGTTGCTGCTTTTCTATGAAGGCAGAGAGGATGCAATATATTCAGAACCTGCTGACATTATGAACTATCAATTCCAGACAGGCCAAATGAGTTAATATTGTAAGTGTGTTTGTATAAAGTCTGGTGTCTCAGGCTGGCAAATGAATCTGAATGTATGTTGTGGTTTAACCCCAGCCGGCGACGGAGCACCACGCAGCTGCTCCCTCACTCCCCGCCACGGTGGGATGGGGGAGAGAATTGGAAGAGTGAAAGTGAGAAAATTTGTGGGTTGAGATAAGAACAGTTTAATAATTTATGTAAATATTATTATCATTAATAATAACATAAAAAGCAAGTTATATATGATGCAATTGCTCACCACCCGACGACCGATGTCCAGCCAGTCCCTGAGCAGCACCCACCCCAGCCAGGTTTCCCCCAGTTTATATACTGAGCATGCCATCATGTGATATGGCATTTCCCTTTGGCCAGTTTGGCCAGTCAGCTGTCCTGGCTGTGCCCCCTCCCAGCTTCTCACTGGCAGGACATGAGAAGCTGAAAAATCCTTGACTAGTGTAAGCACTACTTAGCAACAACTAAAGCATCAGTGTGTTATCAACATTATTCTCACACTAAATCCAAAACCCAGCACTGTACCAGCTACTAGGAAGAAAATTAACTCTATCCCAGCTGAAACCAGGACCAGGTATTATGGAAAAATTACTCTAAATTGGGAAACAGTTCCTAGTTACCAGCCATCACAGATATTGGTTGTCTGATACCTAGAAATCTATGCCTGGTCTAATTCTTTGTTGATTCAGAATGTTATGGGGTTTTGTTTGGGTTTTTTTTTACTGCTTTACTGGGAATTAGTTATTGATACTTAAAGGTACCTGGCCTTGAGGGTGTAGAGCATTCTGCAGCTGCCTAAGTTGGTTGGTGCCAGGAGTCTGATAGAAAACCACAAGATACCTTTGCCTCTATCACCTGTGCTAAGTTCTCCGTAGCTAAAGAAAAAAAATTATAAAGAAAAAAAACTTATGTTAATTATAAGGTCTGACTTATTTTTCCTTAATCATCACCACTAAAAACATTGCAGGTACTGCACTGAGTTTTGAAGTCCTTGGCCACATCACTGCCTTTTGCCTGTTACAGGGTAGCTCTGACCCTAAACAAGGCTGCTGGCTGGGCACTCAGTGCTGGGGTTTTGCAGAGAGACTGTAAAGGCTTGTCCAGCCCTCAGGCTTTTAACCCTGCTCCTCATCCATGTGGTCACCAACAATACAGCAAGGAGACACCTGGAAAATATCAAGCATGGCTGTGTGGGGCAAAAGCATCTTTGCCAACAGGCTGGCCAATCTAGTGAGGACACCTTTAAACAAGGAACAACAGGGGAGCAATCCACAATTGAGTGAGGAAGTGGTGGCAACCTCAGGAAGCTTCAAGAGAAGCAGAAGCAGAGAGGAGACCATGCGCCTAATGGTTAGGCTGCCACTCAAATGGCCTGGAAGAATAGGCTGGCAGGAACACCATGATGTTCAACAAAAGCAAATGCAAGGTCCTGCACCTGGGGAAGAATGACCCCATGCACTAGGATAGGCTGGGGACCAACTGGTTGAAATACAGCTTTGGAGAGTAGGACCTGAGGGTCTTGGTGGGCACCAAGTTGAACATGAGCCAGCAATGAACCCTTGAAGCAAAGAAGGCCAACAGTATCCTGGCCTGCATTAGGAGGAGCATTGCCAGCAAGTTGAGGGAGGTGATCTTTCACCTCTGCTCTTCACTGGTGAGACACACCTGGAGTGCTGGATCCAGGTCTGGGTGACCTAGTACGAAAGAGATGTGGACAAACTGGAGTGAGTCCAGTGAAGGGCCACAAAGGTGAGTAAGGGACTGGAGCATCTATTGTATGAAGAGAGCCTGGGAGAGCTGGGACACTTCAGCCTGGAGAAGGGAAGACCCAGAGATCTAGAGTCACCATCCCTGGAGGTATTCAAAAAACATGTAGACATGGCACTTCAGGGCATGGTTTAGGAAACGTGGTAGTGTTGGGTTGATGGCTGGACTTGATGATCCTACAGGTCTTTTCCAACCTTAATAGTTCTATGATTCTATGATCTTCTCCTCTCTCACTCTCTCAAAATATCTGTTGGGGATTGGGTAAAGAAGATGGAGCCAGACTCTTCTCAGTGGAGTCCAGTGACAGGACAAGAGGCAATGGGCACCAGCTGGAACACAGATTATTTCAAAAATCTAAAGAACTTTTTTACCTGTGAGGAAGGTCACAGTGCCCACAGAGGCTGTGGAGATCTCCTTAGAGGTACTAAAAACCCAGCTGAATACAGTCCTCGGCAACCTGCTATAGCTGACCCTGCTTGAGCAAGGTAGGTGGACTAGATGGTCTCCAGAGGTGCCTTCCAACCTCAACTACTCCATGGTTTCAGCCCCATGCTCCAATGGAAGTCAGTTAGCAGTTCAGCATAGGCTCCAGAACTGTAATCACCTCTACTGAGTGCACCATCTTGAATGAGCTCATGTAATTGTGGTTTGACAAATCAAATCTTTTGTTTGCATACTCCTTCTCAGTCCCTGTCACTCTTTGTCAGGTCACAGCTCAGATGCCTTGCAGGAACAGCAACCTCCCTGCGTCATGGCAAGTGACTGTGTATGCTACCATTTGTATGAATAGACAATTTCGTTTTCTTAAGAGCCTCTGATGAGGGATTTTGGCCAAAAACTTTCTGGAAACTTAAGTACTGCAATAGAAGCTACATCACGCTTTTCCACTTAGTCACAGTTCATCTCACAGTGGTGTTCTTCCTCCTGCTTTACCTGCAAGAAATAGTTTGGGGCGTATAAAAGCTGAAAAGACTTTTACATTTGAGTCTTACCAGAACCTCTTAATTTGTTGATAGATAGTAATGAGGTAATTTTAGGTGCTTATTGAGAGGGAAAGAATTTGTTTTTCTAATAACTAACATAGAGTAATGGTTACAGTTCTTAAGTACTCATCCCATTTTTGCAAAGTTGTCCATCCAGAAAGGAACTGTTACCTTCAGCATCTATTACATGGTCCTTTGGTAACTTCCAATTAATTTACAAAGGTTTTGTATCTGTAAAGGGTTGTAGCTCCTGAGCAGAACTGTTGCTATCTGTACCAGGTCTTTATGATTCCTACAGCTGCTGATAACAAACGTTACCAGTTTTAGGGATAATATGAAATGGCTAGCAAATCCACTACTGTTAATGGAGCTAACAGTGTTCATAGCTGTGTGCTTAGATTATTTCATATCTTGTGAGATGAAGATTTTGGAAACTTGTTAGCTACACCTACACCCCAAATGAAGCCCCATACAAGGCATTTAGATGTTTCACCCAAACTTTACTGCTGTTGACAGATACAGCATTCTGCAGCCCTCTGAAATATATTTTAAAAAGATGGATCCTTGGCTCTTAGGCAGACGTGGCTCTATTAGAGAATGGAGATGGAGAGAGGAACATCTCCACAGTCCCATCTGGGGACTTATCCATGCGAAGCAAGACAGTGTGCTTAACTGCTGCACGGGCTCTTAAGTATGCTGGAGGCCCTAGGCTAAATACTGTCTGGCCTTCTCTACCATAATGAATAAAGAGGAATTTTACTAAAATCTCTTTTGAATCCACACTTTTATTCTGGACTCAAAAGAAAAGTCAAAACATCAGTCTCTTATGTTTACAAGCTACAGACTGCAGTCATAACTGACATTGAGAAAGAGTGCTCCCTAGACTTTTGGGTAGCAAAACTACAAATCACAGCTGAAACCTTTTTTTGAAGGATATTAGACTCGACACTCACCAGGGACAAATAATATGGTCTTATTTGTAACGTATGTCAGTGCGGCTCATTTTTAATCAGCGTTAACTACAAAAGAAGACCATTTACTGTTGTAGTTTACTATCATCATAAGCCAGAAAAATCCACAAAGGAATGTTATTTGTGGAAACATGAAATTCAGTGTATCAGTCTTTATTGCTGAACAGAAGCTGAGCGGGGATGATCATTATTCTCTTGCTGAGGTATACTAACTTACAAATAATAACTTCCACATTGTTCTCCCAAGTCACCACGGTCAAGAGAATTACTTTTCTGATACTATTTTATTTCCTCAATATTCATAGACCCTTATTAAATTGAAAAAACAAGTCATATACCGATGTCTTCATATGCATTTTCGGTGAGCCTTAAGTCAATAAAGAGTATATTTGTGCTTTTGGTTTCTGGGAGGAACAGTTTCGGTAACTCCTTCAAGGGTACTTAGGTGACTGCTTCATTGGTGCGTGTTTCTTGCCATCGCTGTAAACCGTTTCCAGAGCTTTTAACTTTGTATTTAAATTAAATATGTCAAGTCTTACAGTAGATCTCTGATTTCCAAGGTTTAATAAGAATATACATCTTTACAAGGTATCTTCTACAAGATCTCTAATATACGTGTGTATATATAGGTCCTCAGCTTCTTCTTATGCACTCTTCCTTGGGTCACTGGAATGACTAAGAACTTAATCCAAAGAATAGTCAAAAATACTTTACAGACTGTCCCTGCTTCAATGGAGACTTAAAAGCTTCATGTTCAGAGTATCTAGAACTGAATTATTACTTTATAATCTTCGCACAGACCCTTGACAGTATTAGCAAGACCTGACAGTCGAGTGTTAGGTAACATTATGCAACTCTTCAATTTGAACCTAGTAGAGTTCATAATTTTTTGACAGTAAGTAGCCCAAGAAAAAGGAGAGTTTTATATAAAGCAAAAACTATGAAGCAATTTACTGCTGTCTTCAGCAACCTTGGCATTCTTAAGCTTAAGATATATCCAACACATGGAAAATACAAAAATAATTTGACCTGAGAATGCTGTGTATATTTATGTAATTGTTTATATAAAATTAATATTTTCTATGTATCACTCTATTCCTGTCACTACCAAATTAATCAGGACATATCTTTCTCCTAAAAAAATTCATCACCATATTTGCAAGATAGCTCTATGGTAGTAAACTACAGAAACCGTTCCCTCTGGGCTTTTGTTTATATATCACAGCATAAAAGTTTAATTGCCTGTATGACATAAAAGATTTTACAGCAGAACTCCCACTAACTGATTCATATTTTGTGGGGTTTTTTGGTTTATGGTTTCTTTTTTACTAGTTCAGAAACAATTACAGAAAAACCATTCTGTCTGGTAGGGTGACAACCCAAGTGTGAGCATTCTTCACATTTCTTGAGGCATGCTCTTTAAGGAGAGAGCTGGTTAACCGGTTCAAAAGGTTAGCCAGTTCCCTCTTTCCTACATATTTTTGTCTGTTTTGTTTTCCTGTAATGGGACTGTCTCCCTGGGATTACATTTAACCCCTCTTGCCAATGCTGTACCTTACTGTTGAACTCTGAGTCAATTTTACCAGATTGCTTTTTCAGTACCAGCACATTAGCATACCCAATTCAGGGACCACTTTTATACCCTGAAACATAAGTTGTCTCAGCACAGTCACTAAAGAGTTTGTACAGTTTGACAAATCTGTGCTTGAAAATAACTGGCATGCAAAGCAGCAAATAGACTTCTAGGTGGTGAATATTCACCATTTATAAATTCATCATGAGGAGTTCATGCTTGAAAGCAGTTTGCATTGAATATCTTGGGTTTGCTTTCTCACCAACTGAATAAACATAGGAAGGCTTACTTAAATCCTAGTCCTCATTCTGCCAGTTCTTGAGGGCTTTTAGTTATCCAATAGAAATATAATTCAGTTAATTGTATACTATAAAGTTGGATTTGCTGAAAAGCGTGAAGACTCTCGTGGTCTGAATACTCCTGCGGTGTTTACTGTAATGCCCTTTTCTTTGCTTGCCTTCTCCATGGTACATCTTATGTAATTAATGACTTGGTAAATTCTCCTTTTGGATAAGGGTTCATTTCTGCTCTTGTATTACTTGATGATGAGCCTAGTTTAATGTGAAAAATAAACCTAAGCATAGCTGATTTGCTCCTTTTTCTTATCTTTTTTTGCTATTCCATTTCTATCACTGTCCTATCACATGTAAAGGTCAGACAACACCCCCACCACCTCCAAAGCATTTAAATTGCAAAAGTATGAATGCTGTTGACAGCACACCGTAGCAGCACACCAAAGGTGGATTCTGAAGTGGCATAAATCAGCCTTCCAGTGACCACAACTTATCCCTGACTGGTCACACTTAATCGCTAGGTAGGTAATGATTTTTCTAAAAAAGTCACTTTGGTAGGCATCACACATTGCTTTGGGCTTTTATTTTCCCAGTTTATGCTTTGAAGAGGGTACATGTCATTTATGGGTTGTTTTGGCACTGGCTGCTCAGTGGCTGGGATTTGTCTTAAATTTAAACCCCACGGCTTAGTTCTGCTTGGGGTAGCTGATAGAGGAGGGGAATAATGTTTCCCTGTACCAGCTCCCTGGAACATCTGCCCTCGGTCTATTATCATATTAAAAGTATGCAAGACATGTATAAGAAGGGGAAGTAGGAACTGTGAGGAACTTCCTTCCTTGACGACTTTCCCTAAGAAATTATATTATTAACAAAGAAGGTTTTGTGCAGAAAGATTAGTCCATAAAGGGTAACGTTGCTGCCAGACGGGTGCAGGTGTTCCTGCACAAGATTAAAAGGTAGAGAAAGAGGATGAGCAGAGAAAGACCATACAGTTCAGGAAAATCTAAAGTCTGTGGCTGTATCCATCATGTGAGATCTTACAGATTAAATATTCCAGGGGTTTTAAGAGCACTCATAGTCCAGTATTTTTTGGAGACAGAAGCCTAAACTGTCTCACTTGAAAAGAAATCAAGAATCTGCTCTTCTCTTTCCTTGAGCTAGGAAGTGAACCATACAGTACTTCAGTGGTTAGCCAACTTTACCAAGATAAGAAAGGCAATTCCTTAAGAGAGTGCTCTAAGCAGTAGGGTATAGTTTGTGTAGGATAATTGGCAGCTGTTGTGTTTTGCATAATTACTTTTCTGTTTATGGAAGGGAAAGAGGAGATAATAACTTGTCTCCATTACAGGTAAGACGAGCCAGCAATTGCAGATGAGACGTCTCAGTTCTAGATGGCCACACTGAAGCACGACTAATTCCACCCAGGCTGATCTTTGTGGTCTTTTTGAGTGAGCTACTGCATGAAATGTGGTGCTTCCCTTGCCACCACCTGCATTTTGTATGGAGGTCTGGAGGACACCGACTGGACTGTGCCCTCAGGGTGAGCACTGGGAGGAATGCAGAATGCTAGGCTTCAGATAAAGAGAGTTTTGGATCACAGTTTTAGATTAAAGTAATGAAGCCCTTTTGTATCTCTGGCCCGTTACTGCTTTAATTTGCAACTTACATTCTAGCAATATAATGGTGGCACAAAAGCACTGATTTTTTTTTCTAGGTGTACAGTGTGCTAGTTTAATGCATATGTTATTAAGCATCAATCTCGTATATCACATACATCTGTGACTTTGTGCTGGTTTTTTGCTTGTTCTGACTGTGCTAATCACACCCCGTTGCCTGAGGAAATTACATCGTGATAGTTGTAAACCTGTCCATAGGGTTAGTTTGCTAGTATAAAGGTCATACAGCATGTGTGTATAGTACAAACATACATATTTCTGAAGATAATACGGCATATTTTATCCTGCCCTGCTGCACAGCTGCAGAGAACATCGGTGCCGCCCTGTTGCTCTGCCCGAGGCTCAGGGGATGCGAGGCCTGGGGAGCTGGTACCCACCAGCTGCATCTTCCCCCCCGCCCCAAGAGGAGTGACCCTCAGGCTGGAATATCCACGCTCCATCTGGTGGACAATCTCTAATAATCTCTAATAATGGCTTGAACTTCTTTTATGGTCAAAACCGAGGAAGCTTCAGGGTTTAGTTTCTGCTTGTGAGTCTAAGAGCAACCTCTGTCTGTTGGCAAGATGTGAGTATGTAAATTCTGATCACTCCCCTTCACATCCCACAAAGGAAATGAAATTAAATAATTGGCATGGCATTGAACACCTGTGGCATGTAAAAGATGATTATTCAAATAATTTTGTGTAATCAGGATTCCCTTTCCCTCAGTTTGGAAATTCACCTACAGCAGTACTGCATCTTCTCAACCACTTACATGGTGGTCTTCAGGTGTGCTTTTCTTGCGTCTCACACACACACACAGAGTCCAACCAGAATAACTTTATTAGTTATAACAATGAAAATTTGAAGTAACTTCATCGTGATCAAAACAGAGATTTATGGCTACCTAACAGGTAACAGTGTTCTGCATTTGTTCTGGTTGTTTAATACTTTTCCTAATCCTATTATTTCTGATTTTGTTAAGCAAGAAATGTTCAGTGGAATCTCCACAGGCTGGAGGAACGATGCAGCACCAACCTCAAGAAGTTCAGTAAAGACAATTGCACAGCCCTGAACCAGGGCTGCAGTGACACCATGCACCAGCGCAGCCTGGGGACAGGTTAGCAGCAGAGGATATGTGGGTGCTGGCAGACACGCTGGGCGTGAGCCAGCACTGTGCCCCGGTGCTGGCAAAGGCCTGACACTTACTGAGCTACAGGAGCAAGAGATGATTCCACTCCCAGTGCTTATGAGGCTGCATCTGGGGTACTACAACTGGGTTTGGGCTCCACAGTCCAAGGGGGAGGCAGCAATGTGGAGAGAAGCCAGTGGAGAACAGCCAGGGTGGTTTGGGGGCTGGAGCAGGTGATATGAGGCTGGGTTTGCTCAGTCTCAGGAGGAGAAGGCTTTGGGGGGACGCCCCAGAGGTGGGGAGGAGCATTGAGGAGATAGAGCTAGGCTCTCCCCAGGAGTGTGTGTTAATAAGTGCATGGCAAGTTGCAACAAGGGGAACTCTGACTGCATATGGGAGTGGCTGAGAACTGGAGTACATTGGCCAGAGATACTCTGGGGTTTCCACCTTAGAGGCTTCCAAAGCTTCATAGGAAAAGACACTGACCTACCTGGTGTAGCTTAAGTTAGCTCTGCTTTGAGCAGGAGGACTGCAGTCTGTGACTTCCAAAAGCCCCTTTCCATAATTTTATGATTCTGGGAAACACCACAGTGCAATGCCTTCATACCAGGTGCAGTTGTAATGCTTCTAAAATTATAATCAAGTATGGAAACGTTGATAAAAGCATACCAGCTAGTTCATCCTCTTGTGCTATTGGTCCTCTGAGCAATATTCTGCAGGGGAGAAAGCATCACCTTTCCTACCCCATCCTAGCACACAGGACTCGGTTTTGTGCTAGGCATGCAAAATTGGGCAGTTAGACTATTGCAGAGAGAGCAAGCTGTCAGGCTGACCAAAGTGTGGGGCTAGAAATCGTGTCTGTTCATTGTCCAGCATGTCCCATCTGTGCTTGCATGCTCTAAAAGCATGACTTCTCCTCCCCCAAAGTACTACCCTTGCTCTCGTTGGCATGTTACTATCAGATTGAGCAGCATCAGCCAGTGTTGGTGACAAGGAGGGCCACACTCAAAAACCTGGTGACTTTGTAGCAGTTAATTAGGAGGGGTATGTGTTTCTGGTGAGCTACTGAGATAGTTACCGCTGTCAGATCCCAGGGTGAGTATCTGCACAGGCAGGTAGAACCTGGGCTGCCCGTCTGCCCCGCCACCTCTCCTCATCTCTGTCTAGATGGAGGCATTGCTCTTGGTGAACTCGTCCCAGGTTCATGCTGAGGTTTGCGGGTTTGGGGGGTTTTGTTTTCTTACACTGTCACACGTTTCTGTGAGACTTTTTCACCACCTTTTTCAAAAAA
>VZTV01087988.1:1700-12547 GCA_013400875.1 Anhinga rufa | reverse complement strand
AAAAAAAAAAAAAGCCACACTCTATTGAAACTTGTTATTTGGTGCCACCTGGCGTTTAACTGACCAGCCTGAGGAAGGAACCGCGCCTGCAGAGGAACAGGCTCGTGGTTTTGGGGTTCAGGCAGAAATCACTGCGTGATGCAGTAACCTGGAGCTACAGCTCTGCTGCGTCTTGCAGGTGGGGAAATGCGCACAGGTCAAGAAATCTCAGTTATCCTAAACGGCCTTCTGAGCTGGCGCTTCTCTTAGGGAGAGGCGGTCAATGTTCACTGAAATTCGCCAAGTCAGACAGCAGAGGGCATTAATGAATGCCTTAAGCATCGGGCTTTGCTTCCCAACAAAAATCTGAATTTCATTGGTAGTGTAAATGTACCCTTTTCCTTCAACCTTTTTTCCCCTTTTGTACCATGACGGTGGCTATGTTTGTCACTAATTTGTGCATACCTTGTTTTGATTTCTGCATATTTTCCTATATACCTCCTGTATAAAAGTAAAGCAAAATATTGCTGACAAACCTAAGTCTACTCTGCCTGAGGTGATGGGAATGTACTAAGCGGAAAAATACTAAAATGTTAGGCATATGGTTGAGCAAGCCTAAGCTTCATGAAGAATAACAAAAAAGCTCAAAGCTTTTTTCCCCTCCTTACTGTTCAGTTATGGCAAAAAGAGTCAGCTGAGACATCCTTTTGATGGGAGTATTGCTGGTTTTAACAGACCCGGTGGACTGCCCTTTTAAAGCTGTAAGACTGATCAAAAGAAAATGCTCGGCTACTCTAATACTTTATAGGCATGTTTCACTCTTGTACTATTTAATTTCTGATAGGGAAGTTCAGGACTGGACTAATTTACTCCTGGCATGAAGCCTGGGATGTAACATGCCAAAGAGCAGTACATTATAACTACATTTGGATGGAGGAGTGTAGGTCAGCACACTTTTCACACCCCTCCTTTTACTACTGGAGTCATGGGGTAAAATCTACTCTTTTTGCCAACTTTGGTGAAGGTGTAAATGCATATGCACAGTGTAATGGCTTTAAATCTTGGATTCCTACTTGTATGCGCCAGATGGATCTTGTATAAATGTTCCACTTTACAGCATGTTAGCATTTGCTAGTAGTTAGCTGGAGGTTATAGCTGCCAGACTTTTCTGTGGCAGTTTCCAGGCTTAAGAAAAAAAAAAGGCAAAAAGAGAAAACACAAACACAAACAGACAAAACAATCGCCCACACAAGAAGGTACGTCAAGATAATAGATAAAACTAATTTTAAGAATTGCTTGTACCTGTATTTGTTCTTGAACCATATTTGATTTTGCTTGTCCTAAGTTGAACTACATTGGGTACATGAATTTTAGGATTTGTAAGGAAAACTATCTCCGTTTATCAATAATGATTGAAAAAGTCTTATAAATGTTACTGTATTGTACACAGGATTGTGGTTATCTTAGTAAAGGTATATATAGCTGTATATGTACATGTATTTTTCTTAAAAGCAAGTCTGGGACCTAGATAGGCTCCCAAATTAATTTAATCATCATTTAATTTGGTTATATAGGCCAGAAGTATTTTTCAACATATGCACTACTGTATACGACATCCATTTCTACTCTCTGTATTTGCTAAACCCCTGTCTTTGCTAACTAGAAGAATAATTCTTACAGACTATATCTTTAAGCCATGACAATATGCATTTTAGCAGGCTACTAATTCTTGCCTCAAATTTGAATTTGGTCCTCTATATACCTGAGATGTATATTAATGGTCTAGTAAAATATGCTTTAGAGTGCCTACTTTCCATCTTTCTCCCTTTCCTTTTCTCTTTCTCTTTCCTCTGAAATTGAACTTGTAATTGCTGGGGAAAAAAAAAAAAAAAAAAAAAAAAGAAGACTAAAGGAGGTTCGAAAAATTCACTGGGTTTATGATGTACATGTTAAAAATCTACTATATTGGCTGGGCAAATTGTTAAAAATAGAGCAAAGCCAGGTCTTTCTCATCTGGCTTCTTTCTCTTGCTCTCCTCCTACTGCCTCTTTCCCTCTCCCTCCCACAACTCTCTCATACTGCAACCAAGAAGCACATTTTTGTCCTCATAAAAAGCACGTCACACTTTAATTCCAACATTACCATTACAGGTGTATAATAAGAGGTATGTGATGTCACTCCAGTGACTTACAGGAGGATTTTTATCACAGTCACATAGAGGGATGAGGGGTGCCTGTGGCACTGCCGTGAGCCCCACCGAGCGTAAGGAGCATCTCCTCCATCTCTCACCCTCTCCCCTGAGCACGTCGTCGGCAGCAGAAAGGCTTGGTGTAATCCCGCTGCGCCCCTGAATGGTAAGTGCTTCTGGAGGAATGGAGAGGAGCATCCAGCCTTGTTTGATGCTGGCCCCAACACACTGCACCCATGAAAGTCGGGGGCTGCAAAATTCCCTCCGCCTTGGGGGAGAACAATTTTGATAGCACTGAAGGTGTCAGAAGTCACGCTCCTGGGCTCCCACACCGTGGAGAACAACACGTGTGCCCGGTTTATGTGCTGTGAATAGTCCCACTGAAACCTCTTGTTTCAATTTAGGCAGGTACTTACATACTTTGGGGGATTAGGCTGGCAAGGCCTGTTTCTGTCCTCTGGGCAGTACCACTGAAGGCACTGGGCTCTCAAGAGGTGATGCTTGTCAGTAGCATTGTGGGTTTTTTCCTCTACAAGGGCAAGTTCAAAGTCTTTTGCTGTGAGGGAAAATTTACAGTGTTTTTTCCTTCAGTTCCTCCTGTACGTGAAGAAGAAAACACTGACGGCTGTGACCATAGCCAAATGTCACAATTGCATCTCTTGCCTTTTTCTGCAAGATCTTGCCACTGTTCCTGGGTTTAACATCAGATACAATCTTGCACAGTATTTATGGTTGATAATGTCTCATTTTTCAAAATGTAGTGAAAAATGTCTGGAAATTTAATAGTTGCACTTCCCACCGTGGAAAGCACATTTGCAGAAAAATGAATTGTTACCAATAGCTCTAATTGCCAGTTTGGTCATTAAACTTTGCCTTGGGTCAGCCTTTCACTCTGCCAGAAGATTATTAAGTACAGATTAAGAGGCCGTTGCTAGCATTAACTTTGGACTCATAAGGCATCGCTGTTCACAAATACTGTGCGTTTTATTTGAGCAAGCTTCAGCAGCGGAGCATTTTTCTCAAAACATTCATTAGCAACCGACTTTGAAAGAGACTAAAGGCCATAATCGGATTATTCGCTTTCCGATGGATGTGGAGGATACAGGCTTCTGCTTGTCTCACTCTGCCGTTGGATCCCTCCCTGCTCCCTTTAATAGCTGAGGTATTGTTGAACGGCCGCGGTCCAGGGGCCGTGTCCTTTTGTGCCGCGAGGGCTTGCATTCCCTCGTGTTCTCTGCCGGCGTCTCCTCACTGGAATGCTTGGTGGAACATTTTAATCATTGGAAGTGTTCACTTCTGAGCTCACCGTGCATTTTAGTTCTGTGCTGTTGGCCAGGATTGATCTATGCAGAGAAGAGAGCTTTAAAAGGCCTTTGGATGTGGTTTGCTAAAAGCTTATTTACTATATGAATGGCAAAAACCCTGAAACGTGCGCATCGTGCCGGGCCGTGCGCAGTTTCCAGGCATATTTTACTGATAAAAAAACCCAAAACTTTCCTGCCTGTTGAATTTATGGCTGAGATAGCCAGATTACTAGAAACACTTATGTGTTTAATCTTTTCATGTTTTAAGCAGGAGAAGGTAGGGCAAAAGAGTCGCCCAAGGAAAATGCAGTGGAATTGCTTTTTATTTTGTGGAGATTGTAAATTCTGTTATGGAAAATGTAATAAAGAAGCAGCTTAAACAAAAAGAGTGGCTGTGTAAAATCGCAAAATTTCCATTGGGTGAAAACAAATCCTAACTTTATGTACATTTCCCCAGAGAGATGTAATGTGAATGCTTACAGATGTTTTTAGTTTCTTATTCCCTGATTAGGTTTAAATTAAAGGAAGGATGTCATATTGAATTATGAAGAATTACTTATTTTACATATTTTGGTTTATACATACCTTCTATCACAGTCTCACTGTGGCACTTGCAAGGACGTATTGAATATGTGCATGCAAATAATATTGAAAGTAAACTGGCTGCTGCATAGTGATTCTGACAGAAAAATGTGTACAGCTCCCATGTCTCCCTCCCCAGTACCTTCACCGGGAAGGGAAAACTACCTCGCTATACCTAACCTTCCCCTGCAAGACAGGTCATTTGCTGCTTGGGGAAGAGGGACTGTGTCTTTGGGAAACCTCCCCTGTGGGACCCTCCACTCCATGAGGTCCCGCTGAGGGACCAGCAGCCTGGAGCATCTCCCCCAGCCTGGCTCAGAGGGGACAAGCTCCCCGAGACAGCTGGTGTGTCCAAGTCTGAGTGATACCTGGAGCAAGCTGAGTGGGAGGGGAGGGGAGGAGGAAATGCCATGGCTGGCTGTGCCATTCCTAAATGCAGGCTCCTTACTTAACGTCTGCTTTCAGCAAGCATCCAGGCAATCCAGCAGCCCAGAGGTTTGAAATTCACTCTCCAGGGAGATTTTTGTCTCTCTTCCAAAGGGAAGTTCTTTCTTGGTGGGGAAGACGGTATTGTATGACTTACCTAAGCAGTCACAGCTATGCGGCGTAGCTCAAACTGGGCGTAGGTTTGGTTCCGCTACAGATGAAAAGATTAGAAAAGCTCAGTTTGAACAACTGGCACACTCCCAGTTTTGCAAATAGATTTTAAAGTATTCCATGGGATGCTTCGACTTATTTTTCTTGCAAATTATCAGCTCTGCAGGAGTTGCAAGACGTAAAGGATTCATTAATGGAAACTACTCTGGTAAATATATACATACACACACAAACACACACATCTCTATTTAAAATAGAGTAGGAAAAAAAGAATAAAATTAGTGAGTTGGACAGAAGAAGTGCTGATTTCAGTAAGGGGATTTACAGAGCTGTGCCATGTAGTGCAACACATGATTTGGGGTTGGTATTAAAGGGGAAGAGATCTTGCAGGAGCTCCATGCCTGGTGGGTGTCTATATTTTGCACAAGTGAACAGCCTGCTAGCACAGGCTTTGCAGTGTGAGTTGCAGTAATGTAATATGGAGATGCAAAGAAGATGCTGTCTTGCTACAACTGGAAATCACACTCCTCTTAGAAGTGCAAAAGGCTGAACACCCCATCTACATCTTTGTGCTTCTGTAATCATCTATCCCCTTTTTCCCTCTCTGTAAAAGAAGTTTTTCAGTGGAAGATGAGGAGCCTGCTACTGACCCACGGGGTAATTGCATCAAAAAGAAAGGACAACACTCTGAGAAGTGTGATTCTCAAAGCTGGCAGGCAAAGGAAAAGGAGGATGAAGATGGGGGTGTGAGAAGCAGTTTTGCCGTGAGCCTCCAGGCATCCAGGGGAGCAACACCTCTCAGGTGTGCTTGCCTTGGCCTCCACTGGGCTTCACCAAACGCTCCCCTACGCCAAATCCAAACAGCAGTAACCCCCCCTTCCTGTGAAGACAGAGCATTTGGGCCAGGTCTGCTGGAGGGAAAGGGGAGACTGGCTTTGGAAATGCAAGCGGCGGCTGAGACTGGTTGGGGGGGTGCTGCAGCCTGCTCTAGGCCATCCTGGTGGCTGAGGTCAGTCTCCATGCCTTGGGGCCTCAGGAGCAAGAGGAGGCCATGGAGAAGGACATGGGGTGAAAGAACTGCTGGTTGTCACTGAGATCTTTGAGAGACACTGCTTTAAGGAAAAGAAAAATAATAATGATGGCATTGTTATACGGTTGAGCTGGCCATTCACTTATAATTAATTAGTGTGGCTTTAAGAGTAATTCTCCTGTCCTACCATTCCATCTAGAATAGAAAGAAGTAAAAACTCCTCAGTGTGCTCAGAAACATCTAATGTGATGACCACTCCAGTAACCATCAGTACAGCTCCCGGTTTCCATCATCCCAAGGAAAAAAACAGTCTGAAGATGATGCCACGTTGCAAATTTGCCAGTCACAGTGTGTAACGCTACTTCTAATGTTCCCCAGTCAAGTCCCACTTTAGGTTTGGCCCGCACCACAAGGCATGCAGAAACTGGAACCTAAACAGCCTCTGCAGGGGCCAGCAGCTACTTCCCGGTCCTTATCCTCTAGGAATTGAATATATCTTGTTATGTAAGTTAACTTGCCTTACCAATGTCTTATTCAACAGCTCTTTCCTATCTGTTAATCTGTAAAGCCTTTAGGATGTTTGTAGTCTCCAGCAACAGCTTTGTACAGTAGTAGTAGTAGTAGTAGTCATAGTAATGCTGTTCTCTTTATCTTAAGGATTCAAAGAGGCCATCATTCTTGGAGAAAGGGTGACCAGTGACTCACACTCTTGCCCAGAAATTTCCAGATGCATCTTGCGCTATCACTGCATGTATCCCATCTGACATTGACGCAGAATATTTCTGTAGCAGTTTCCCTTCTGTAACATAGGGGCAAAAGAGACATTTGCTTCTCAAAAGTGCACTGTAAAATTAAATACTTTACTGTTTTGAAACACTTCAATGCACTATGAACAGGAGCCATAAAAGTACCTCAGACTGAGAGAGAGTCTTTTATTACACGTGTTTTGGAAAAAAGCCTCTGCAGAAGAGACAATGCATACCTCATCAGCTTCTTTACCTTCCTTTTTAAATCAGCTATGAGACATATAAATTTGTATCTTGATGTAATTGATTGTAATTGATGCTTTTTTCTCCTTTTCTTTCATTCTATGTGGATATCTATAGCTTATTACAGCTTCTGTGCCTCCTTTCAGCCAGAATACTTTTTCCTATCAATCTGTGGTGTTTTGCTGCGCACATAAAATATCCTTGAACAATACCACTTTTTAGTCAGCCATGCCACTGATTTATTTCAGCTTTGGAAAACTGACCCTTTTCAAGTTCCCAACACACATATTATGACCGGTGTCATGTTTTGTCTGCACACAGCAAATGCAACTGGATTAAAGTCACTGGTACCAAAGCAACTCCTAATTTTTTAGACCAGTGAGTAGGTCTCTGGCCTTTCTCATTCTCAGGCTTTATGGAAAACAGGGCAATGGGCAAGAATGGTTAAAATGTACACATAGTTGCTGTACACGCACACAAAAAAAAGACTTTAAAAAAGGTTCCCTCTGCTTTGGAAAGCTGGGATTTTCTCCTGCATGTTCTTAACTGAGACAGTGACCAAGAAGGACGTTTCTCCTGCCTGTAGGTCCCTGCAGTCCCTGGTCTCAAAAAGAGAAAACAGAAACAAATTTTGAGTACCAACTACTCAATTACACCCTCACCGTCAGGCGAGGTGTTCCATGAAGTGGGTTGGTATGTTTTGGACATGTCACTGAGTGATGCATTTAATCAAGAACACCTCACAGTTGTGAGGCTTGCTTTTTTTCTTTTTTCTTTTTCCTTTTTTTCTTCTTTCTTCTTTATTTTTTCTTTTTCTTTTGTCTCTTTTTTCTTTTTCTCTTTTTCTTTCTTCTTTCTTTTTCTTTTTTCTTTATTTTTTCCCTTTTTTCTTTTTCTCTTTTTCATTCTTCTTTCTTTTTATTTTTTCTCTTTTTTCTCTTTTTTTTCTTTCCTTTTCCATCCCTCCCTCTGCTCTCCTCTCACCCCTCTTTTGCTTTTTCCTCTCTTTCTTTCCCTAATAGCTGAATCTCTTGACAAGTAAATCCCCTCCTTCAGTTACTTTAATATGCTTTCATACCATGTTTGCTCCACTTTATTTCTCAGCTTTGTTATTTCCACTCCCCAGTAAAATCTATCACCTCTGAGTGAGTTATTTGCTTTTCTGGACTGCAGCAAATACCACCCACTCTGTTAAGGTCAGGCTCCAGCTCCTTGACTTCGCTATTGTTCCGTCCCTTCCTTACCCACTCTGTCATTGCAGTACGACAGCTCCAGCTGGGAGGGCAGGGAAATCACTCCCTCAAGAGCAGTTTATCATGGCAATAAATGTTATGTGTTTTACTAGGATGCCATCAAAGTTCACCATCATGCTGAAACCAAAACAATTGTTTCTTTTATTCATCTATTATACATACAGTATTGGGTAGGTGTCTATATCCTGCAGAGATCAGCATCCTGAAGGTGCAAGACGTTACTTCTAGCTTCTGCTGTGTTGTGAAAATTCCAGAATTTGCAGAGAGAAACATCATAATATTTTTAATTAATTACTGCTTCTCAGTTTTCTTCCTGTTCTCTCTACTGCCTGGGTTTTAATTACTTCACCCACATAGGCGTCTCAAAAGTCACGTCAATTAAATGGTATACATGGCCTTTACATTTCTTTCTGGTTGTTTTCTTGTTTTTATGGTACTGCCTGTGCACAGCTCTGTTGACTTCAAAGCATCAGAGGCCTGAGATTTTTGTGACTGCAACTGGTACTCAGCAGAATCCAGCTATCCAGCTGAATTGGTCTGTCATACATGAAATTAGATATTTCAGGTTTTTTCAGATACTAGACAGAAAAGAGAAACCTTTCTGCTTGCATTCCCTCCCCCGTCTTCCTATTAAATATTGATCTTTCCTCAGCCAAGAGAGCTTAATAAAAACTGAGAATACACTTTACTACATTAATTTCATCCAGCAGAATTACTTGTATATGAAAACAAGTTGCTGAATGTGTGACAAGGTAATTCACTGAGCACTAAAGGAAATTGCTTAAAACAAAAAGAAATTTGTTATACTCTAAGCTCTCAGTGACATATGAGAGCTCCCAGTATCCTGGTGGGAAAAATGGTCAGCAGTCTTGCACCGACATATGTTAAGTATTTCAGTTGCCTGAAATGCAGGTTTGGATTGACTGAAACTATCTGGGACTTTATGTTAAATTCCCAGCAACATTTTCAGTCAAGAACATCAAGGAAAAATCTGAAAAGTCAGAATATTTCATTTCAACATTTTTTTGCAGAAACCCCTTTCACTTTTTCTTTTTTTCCAGAACACTGTGTTTCTAAATCTGGCTCAGCTTAGTGAAGGGAAGAGAAAGCAACACCCAAACCCAATGTCTGGAGCCTCTTCCTCCCCCTCTTCTCAGGCAGAAGGGGCTGGCAGCTCACTTCACTCCTGCTGTTAGCTCCATCCTGCCAGTGGCACTGCAGTTACCTGCAATGATTGGTGCAGAGATAACGCTGTGGCTCCCAGTATTCCTGATGACCTATTTAATCATGAAATAGAGGCTCAAAGTCAACCAATCTAAACCAGAACCACCATTCTTGAAATCACCTTTGGGATGGATTGGGGACCATTGCTGTAAAGACAGATCAGAGGTTCAATGATAGGGCTCCATCCCCCTGTTTCCAGTGTCAGGCTAGGTACCCTTGAGAAAACTAAGTATTCAGTGTCGGGATCTTAATTGTGGGACCGCTGTATGATTTGTTTCATTTTATGTTATGCAGGAATGCCAGCTGCAGACAAGCAGGAGAAAGCTTTGCTTTGACTAATGAACATTATGATGTATATTGAGTCTGCAAGAGGAAGAAAGGAAGATATATCACTGGTGGATGGGACTCAGCTTCAAGGAGGTAAGTATCAAGTGCAAAAATAGAGGATCATTAAATGAGATGATACAGCAGGACTGTTGCTATTGATGTCAACAGCTGTTTTCCTTCTCCTGATATCATCACTGTTTATTTATTGGCACTCAATTGAGCAGGATTAAAAGCTTTTGATCAAAAGGCAGAGGACATATTTTCCTGCTGCATATTTTCCTGGGTTTTGTTTTTTTTTTTTTCTGATGAAGATGGATATTTGGCCACAAATATAAAAAGTTTGTGTCCTTGACTCTATGGGCTTTCAAGAAAGAATGCTGACTGGGGCTTAAGAAGGTTACTCAAAGCAAGTGCAAATGCTTGGGTCTGGAATCAGTGTTTCCTAACTGTGTTCCTGTTAGGACGTAGCATGCCTTTCTATGGCTGCAGCTGTTGAGCACTGACATGTAATTCAATAACCAGATTAGGGTTTGGGGTTGTTTTCTGACAGGCAGTTTGGTGATCTGTAGTTAAAGCAATGGCAAGAGCCAAATGAGGCTTTTCAGGTGAGATAATTCAATATTTGTGTGTCACTGACTTGGGTAATTCCATGGTTCCCGTGGGTTTGGTCAGCTTCAGTCAGCACAGGTTTTGTCCTCCACCAGACCCCTGAACTAGGGTTTCAGAGCTAGAAGCAGTAGATCCAGAAACCACAGCACTTGTCCCACCTGGCTACCACCTCTTCGTTTTCAAGTCCAAACATTGCCTCCATGCGAGGATGCGCATTTATTTCATGGCCCCCAAGAGCTAGTGGAGCCCGTGTACTGCCAGCCACCAGAGGTGAACGAGTTTATCCCATGTGCTCTGATTATCCACAGTTTTTATCTAAAGCTGAAATGCTTCTGGACATTGTTAAGGTATTATACCTAATTTTTATCTCCTTGCTCACCTTCAGTTCTGACTAACCAGCTAAGCAAAAGGTAGTAATATAGACCAGAGCTGATAAAAGAATGAGTGCTTTTAAATATTGTTAAAGGTTTCTTAGGGCTTTGGGTAGCTACACAGGTAGTGCAGTTTTGTATGAGAGAAAAAACATAAACAAAGCATGGATTTATTTTTTGTAGCCAGGCTTGAAGTCGAAGAGATGGCCTGTTACCCATCTCAGCCAGCTACAAAATGGGAGATTAAATTCAGCATATCAGCAAAGCTTTGCAGTAAAGGCACAAATGATTGGGGGGTAGCTTTAATGCTTTCTAAAGTCATAAAGAACAATTCAACTTACATTTTGGTTCAGATGGTCAGGGCCCAGAGACCAATAGCCGAACGTTCTTGGGA
>VZTV01087986.1:0-41935 GCA_013400875.1 Anhinga rufa | reverse complement strand
GGAGCCTGAGGGAGGGAGGGAGCCAGCCGCGGGCGGGGCCGGGCCCCGGCGGGACCCTGGGCCTCGGCGGCGCGGGGCGGGCAGGAGGGGGCCGTGGATCCCCTCTTCCCAGTCCCGCCATAAGTGCTCTCCAGGCGCTGTGTCCCCCCTTGGCTGCAGCACTGCAGACTGACGGGGTGGGGGTGCGTGGAATCTACATTGCGCCTTCTCCTCCCCAGTGAATGGTTTCAGTGGTGTCACGCCTGGCCTCCGCTGGCGGCAGCGGTGCTAGGACGGGGCAGGCGGGCCCTGGGCGCTGCTGACAGCTCCGCAGCGCCCCGCCATGCTGAGAGCCGGTTTTGGCAGCGCCGCGAGGCTACCAGGGCTCTCCCCACCTGGGTTCTCCGTGTGGAATTGTTTCCCTGCTTTGAGCACACGGGATGGATGTAGAAGAGTCCTGAGCATATTTTAAATTAATTCGATTTACTGCGACTATCTAAGAAGTTTCAACATTATAAATGTGCATATATTTTCAAGAGAGAGTTTGAAATTTGCATATTGTCAGTGCATTTGTTTAAGTTGCTGCTGTGCAAAGTCATCCTGAAACCACCTTCCCGCTACGCTAACAAAAGATTGAAGTAAAGAAGGAAATTAGTTGTTTGTACTCGTTCGTTTTCACTGACTTCAGCAAAAACTGCCAGTCATGTCGAATTAAATTATATGGTTTTGTATTTCCGTTATATTTATATTACACTGTATTACTGTACTTGAATTAGACTGTTTTCCATGGGGTCTGGGCTGTCACTACTGAATTTAACTCACTTTACGCAAGAGCTACCCTTAATTAGACCTGAGCTGAGAGCAGAATTGCTTTGACTAACGCTGCAGACCACTGTGGCAGCAGAATACCACAGACTTCTACAAACTTCTACAAAAGAGATACCCACTGTCTGGACAGCTGGAAGTCAGTGGACGATCCCAGAAATTGTTCTTGCTGAGCCCCTCTGCCCTAGGGATCCATCAGCCTTTGGCCAGGTCCCCCCAGCCGTTACCAGACTAACTGGCTGGACTGTCTGCTTCCACAGCTCCTTCACCCACCGCTCATTCACCAGTTCTCGGGCACCTCACAGTAGGACTCTGGGACTCCCTGCTCTGCTCCTGGAAACAGGAATAGCGGGAACTGTTGGTCCAGGTGTCTGTGACTCTTTCCTAAAGTTGCCAGCAGCTCTTGATGCCTGCAGTGGCAAACTTAGCAGGTAGGGGCATCAAAAGGAGCATCTCCCTGATCAGAAATGTGTCATCAGTCCACTAACAACAAATAATTCACTCAGTCTGTCATGGAAAATACATTGTTATTCTCTGGCAATGATGTGAGCAGCTGCTTTGGTCTCTCCATTGTAGAGAAAAAGCTTTTTCGCGCAGTATAGTCATGAGATTTCGCACTTGCTTAGGACAGTCATCTTCAGCGGCGATGATGCTGAAGTTACCCAAAGGAAAACAACCTTCCATGACCACAGGGAGACCACCACTGGCCTGACACAGCACTCCTGGGGCTCACGTCTCTCCATTGTGACTCCTGGGATGTACAGGAAGGGCAAACAGCAACTGGGAGAGCAGGAGCACCACCTCAGCCTTTCAGGCATTAGCTGCAACTGTCGAAGGGTGGTTTCACCATTATAAGTGCCCTGGGTGTTGTCAAGGCAGTTGATTCAAAATGCTGATATTTGGGGGCCTCCTTGGTGATTAGGCTGGATGAAGCAGACTGCCTTTCCACTCTTATCCTTTGCGAAGAAGGTCACTGGAAGAAATAAATAAATGCTTGTGGTAGTTTTCTCAGTATTTTTCCCTACACCATTCAAAGCTAAGGAGGAATGGGGAGAGCAATGTTCTATAATTTCCATTTCCAATTCCATTTCACGTGGAATCACCACTTTCTGATCCCAGCGTGGCACTTGGTCCATGGACACTCAAGAAGCATACAGCAGCTCAAAGCCAAAGCAAGGCCTTTAATACTGGGATTATACATAGATACTGCATAGGTGTAATGACTCTTGTGAAGTCTTTGATCATCAAGAGTTATGTTTAAAAAAAAAAAGGAGGACTTGATAACCCCCATTTTATTTTTACAGCCAAACACAGAACTCCTGCGGGGGAAGCCTAGGGTACGAGTCTTGGCCTCACAAAAAGGGCAGGTCCAGTCCTTTTGTCTGCTGAAGTCACAGGTGAAATCCTTCTGGTTCAGCTTGCTGTAGACCCGTTTCTAATCGTACAAAACAACCATGAAAATAGCATCCTGACAAAGAAGATCAAGAGGATGCTTTAGATGATTTTACCTTCTGGAAAGGTAAAATACCATTAATATATTCTGATCTGAATATGTGTTTTTCAGACCACAGTCCGAGTACTGCGAATGCACTTGTCAGCCTCATGAAGTGTATTTCGATTGCTTTGAATTGTGTTTGCCATCATGTAGAAAGAGGTGTTTTCACAGAATTATGTCCTCACAAGTGCTAGTATTCATAAATATCTTGTTCGATTTATGTTTCCAAACTGATACAAGTAGAGCCTTTATAGCGTTCAGAAACAACACTTACATAGCAAAATACCTTCCAGGCAGTATGACAGATATTCAGCAGGTATCGATAGCAATCTCAAACAAATTATTTATTTTGAACTTCTGGAAAGGAACATTAGAAATTAATTTCATTTACTTCTTATTTATTTAACCCTGATATTCTCCCACTTGCCTGCCTCTCTGCTGTCCTGTGCTTACCTCTCCCAGTTTCTCCTTATCATGGGAGAAATGTTGAAAAAGTTTTTAAAGACAATTTATCCAGTACGAATCAGACTTTTTTTTTTCCTTGTTTTTATGCTTTTTTTTCCTAAGGATGTTCTTGGGCTACTTTATTTTGCAAGTAAGCTCAAAAATCAGGAAATGACAGTGTGAGTTGTGGAAATTGTACACCTTCATGCTACTATCCATGCTGGCAATATCAGCATCGAAGCAACCATCCATTTGCATAAATATTTGCAACTTATTGTAACTTTTCCCTTTTATAAGGGAAGGGTCATCTTCAGAAGCTAGAACCTTTTTCACATGTGTAAAGAAGAGCCACAGTCTTAATGAATGACTTAACGAAAGTCTTAATGACTTAATGAATACCAAACTATAGATTATGTAAGCCAATATTCAGCAGTTCTGAGAAACAGGAAAGGCGTGAATGCTAAAGTATGATTGCTGGTAATTTAGTGAAGATAAAATTAATGTGAAAGAAGTTGAATGAATCATTTTAAACCAGTCTGTTCTTTTGTCTGCTCATTCTTGACTGGTCATGTATAAATTGCTATAAAAATGAACAATCTTTGATGTAAATTAGGATCAAATAACTTAATCAAACTAACAAATGACTCAGGAACCTCCTTGTATATCTAGGTCTTGCCAAAAGCTGTGCTATCACAGCTTCTTTCACCTAACTTAGAAAGGTGTTTATGTGCATGCTGCAAGCATACTTTTCATTGCAGAGTATTTTAGCAGTAAAGGGCCAAATGCTGCAGTATTCGGTAAATGCTAACATCAAAGCCTGAGGGCTTTTTTCTGAGGAAGAATGTAATGCCCTGGCAATTTCCAAATCTGTTGGTTTGCTGCAGAGCAGACAAAAATCAATGGTGAGGCTGCACTGGCAGCATGTGCTGGGAAGACCTCTGTGGTATGTTCCGTGCTAGTCTGCAGCAAGGATTTTGTGCACAGAGCAAGAGCTCGCACAGCTAGTGTCCTTGCAGTACGCTGAGCCAGTGCTGTACCTAAGCCGTAATAATGGGTCACATCTTCTGCCTTCTGTGGGTAGCCTGGAACAAGGATGTGGTTTCTTGTCTTCTGTGTGTCAGCAAACCTATTCGGCATATCTTCAAGTCTTCCCCATACTGAGAACCGGAGGATTTGCCCCTAAATGAGCAGTGTTGACTAGAGGCTGCCTCCGTGTTCCCCAGCTCCGTGGTGAGTTGGTAAGGTAGCATCAAGTAACAGATGGGATTGATTACACAGTGTGATCAGGAACATGTTAAAGGGGATGGTTCAACCTAAGGACCAGGTGATGCCTTGCAGAGGGAAGACCCTTTCCCTGCGTCTTTCTTGCTCTCATTGATGAGCAGAAGGGAAGCTCAGACTTGAATTCTGTGGGCCTTCTGTCACAAATAAAATAAGGGAAGTAGTATTCTGCTCCAATTAATTAAACAAACCGATATAAATTCCCTGCTTAAATTGTACTTTGCATATCCATAATCTCTGCACTACATTTTATGTATACTTTACCCTTGGGTAAAAATTTGTGAGCATATAAATGCTTTCTCATATAATCTTGCTAAAGCACACTCTTGCCTATAAATATTCATACCACTGCCAAAACATTTGCAAGCTTTCCCCAAAGGTGAAATATGTGTAATGTACTTTGGCTTCTGGGTATAAATATTATCCAATACATTTTGGTTAATATGAATACACTAATTATTCTTGTAACCCTTTTTAAAAGGGTCATCCTCATGATGTGAATTTTTTTAAAATGTAATTACAGTAATTGGATACTTAATCTAATTAAAATTGGCTTTATCTTTAATGGGAATTTTTCTAAAGAGGCAGAATGACAATTGACTTTCTGATAATCACTGTTTTCTTTCAGCTAGAGGATGCATTTAGTACAGTAAGAACCAGAGAACATGGCCTCTTTACTACATGCCAGCCACCTTTAGGGCCAGTTAAACTATAATTTTATCCATTACCAGGCAAAACTTTCACTTTACGTAGAAATAAGTTCTTCATCCTGAATCAATTGATTGCGGCTCAGGTACAGATAATTTAGGGAGTGTTCATAGTGCTGACTACGATGCAAAGCCTCCCTTAGAGAAGATGCTGATGGGAGAAGGTCCCAACCTCACAAAGCCTGCCTCTTTTGGTGCCTGTAGGCACAGTCACATGCCTACAGGAGTGATGAGCTCTGCTGTCTTCAGGAGGTGCACCTGGATGGGTGCTTGGGGTACATGTAAATTCTCACTGAAGTCAACAGAACTCCAGTAGAGATAATTGGATTTATCTCCTGGGTGTATAACTGTGATCAGCGTTTCTAGTGTGCTCTCTAAAGGCATGTTCCTTGCACAGTGTGACTGGCTGTCACTGTTCAAAAGGTGAAAATTATTTTGAGTCCACATTGCCAGGTATAGGGAACATCCTTGGCTGTGGGAAGCCAAGGAGAACAAGGCAATGGAATTGCTGGGGGTTGTGTAGGAATGTCACTGGAGAAGTGGATTTGCATTGCTAACTTCAGATACCTGTGACATACATGTTTATGTCTGAGACATGTTTGTATTGATCAGTAGGAAATTGGTACTTTTAAGATATAATTCACCAGATAATAGGTGGAGGTCTACTCTCAGATGTGATACATCACACTGTATTTTCCTTCCTTGACAATAAAGGGTGCAGGGGGTGCCTTGCCCAGGGATTGATGGGCACCCTGTAGATATGAATGTTGAGTCAGATGAATGCCACCATCTGAGAAGCAACACAAACCCCTGTCTGTGGAGCGCATCAATTCACTCAGGAAGTTCAAAAGAGACTACCATCATTAGAAGCCAGGTGAGGTTCACAAAGTTTTGCTTTCTGGATCTCTGAAGATTCAGAAACCCAGCTGAAAGCTGGGTTGAAAGAAGTAAAACAAAAAATACCTTGAGAAAGACATGACATAGAAATTCCCTGGTAATATGGGTGATTTTGAACTGTAGTAGTGAAACAGTTCAAAACTGGGGAAGAGCTTCCCTGATAAGCGCAACAAATTAAAATCTGGCAAAACAAACAGAAAAGTCAATTCCTGTTAGCAAATATGACTGACCCACCCCTGGTGATGTTACAGAGATGGCGCTTAGTCATTGGATTGGTGTGAGCCCCTGACATATGGTTTGATCCAGCCATCAGGCTGAACTGACTCAAGCACAACTAATACCATGACCTGGAGAACACAGCTTCAGGTTGAAGTTATCTGGAAGCAGATCTGTTATAAAGCTGCTGCACCTTTCAGGGTCTTTGCTTCTAGCAAAAGACATTACTGAAAACCAGGCAAGAAAGAGCTTCTAAGAAAATCGATCAACTGTTTTGTAGGCTCAACTTGCCCACCAGTGTGTCCCTCATAGGCTGGTATGTTTTCACATGAGTAAAGACAAAGAGATATTTCACAGAAGAACTAATCATTGTTTACTGAAAAGGATAATCATCTACAACACATCCACATCTACACAGTGTTTGCTGGGAAAAAAAAATAAAAAAGATTGTACAGACTGGGCCAAATCATCATCTACTGCAAAGAGGCCCCACTGTTTTTGGAGGTACCTGTACTCAACTGATGCCAGTGTCAGCCGGAGAATGATGCAATCGCTGGAAGAGTCTTTTGGGTCTCAGCCCCACAGCATGGTGTCTGCTACAGCGAGGCACCATGGAAGCAGGATGGCTGTGGCAGTGTCCAGTAGAAAATCTGTGACCATTTCTCTGTAAATGCTTTCTGCACCTCTCACATCTGCCCAACTGCTGCGCCTGGGGAGTCTGTCTGAGCTGACAGACCAGAAGCACCAGCCTTATAGCTTCTGTAGGAAATGATTTTTTTGTGCCCAGAGAGTTTCTGCTGAGCTCATCCCTCATGTAGTCTCCTCCAGCAGGCAATCCGCTGATGAACAAAGAGAGCAGGTTGTATTACTGTATGACTTTTTGGGTCAGGGTGAATAAATATGTACCTAGTTCTGTTGAGCATGATGTGAAGTAACAGTGACTGCAGAGGAGCTAAAGGAAAGGAGGATGGTGATGATGCTGTGATTGAAACGCTATGTTTCACCACCAACCTGTACATAATATTTGTGATAGAAAAGAGGCTTCTAAGAGATCTCATAACATTTATGTACTGAGAAAAATAGCGAATATGGGAGTGAAGTTAGCACTGATGAAAAGAAGCATTTCAATTAAAGACAGATACTGGGAAAAGCTGATCATGAAATGAGTGCATAAGTTCAAAACAGCATCAAAAATACCAAGGAAAGCCTCTAGCTTTGTTTGAGAACTGCTGGTGGTCTAGAACTGTAACTTTCAGCTTATTAAAAATATTTGCCATTTGAAGAAGTTGGTTCTGAGAATACTGAAAAGCATGCCATTTCCCATCAGTTTATTTAACCAAAGCTTTTTGTAAACTAAACCATTGGATTAAGAAATTATGACATCGTCCTGTAGCCTTCCTAAATTTTAAGCTTCTGTATTGAAATTAAACATGGAGATAACACTGACCCATTCAATAGGAGGGACTTTAGTGGCAAAACCAAGTGCAATAATAGGTAAGCAGTCCTGTACCTGAGACTCACAGGAATGTGAATGTGGTGAGGTTCTGTTGCTATTATAGAAAATGTGTTTGTAGGTTTGACAGTACTTCAGAAGTGGTGTGGGAGGTGAGGAAAGGGAGTGTTGTAATGGTCAGCAGCATGAACTGTCATTTTCAGAGCTGAAGATCCTTCCAGTTATGGTTTTTGCTTTGGGGGCACTATTAGCAACTCAATATAGAGGAGCTGGGAGGAAAATGGCTTGCTAGAAAAATCTGAGCTCTTGAGAAATAAATTTCTGGATTGTCATAGGAATTCCTATCCCTATTTACAAGGCCAGTTCAAACTATGCTTCCTGCAGTAGCTCGTGACTGAGGAATGTTGGCAGATGCCCGTCTGAATGCTTAGAAAAACAGGAGCAATTCGGTTTTGCAATCTGTCTTGGGTAAAAACTCTGCATTGCTGATGTTCTCTCCAGATAGGCTTATTGGAAAACTAGTATCAAACATTTCCCTAAGCATGAGAGAAAAGTATTGGCGGCTGAAGGGAATAAATGTGTTTGGAGGGGGGAAAAAGGTCTGTTACCTCTCTTCTCTTCACAGACATACAAATGTTCCTCATCCTTCAGTGGTCCAGCTGCAGGAAGAGACTGCCAAGTAACCGACCTTGGCATGTACATATCCTACAATACCACAGGAAAAGTTTTCTTATCTAAGAGAAAAGTTGAAAATTTAAAGAGTTCTTGTAGGTTGGGAAAAAAATCCTCATAGATATTGGTACCAGTATCAACTAGTTATACTGAATTTATTTAAAAGAAAATAAAATCCTGATGCTATTTCATGATTTTAAAAAGGAGGGGCAGCCTGAAGTTACAAAAATTTTAGCAAGTCTATAACAAGGTATGGTATAGAAGTGTTGCAGAAGAGCTTAGGTGTTTCTAATAAAAGGAAAATCCTCAACAGACCAGACATGACTTTTGCTTTGACCACAGTCAAAAAAGTGGATGCAGCTTACCATGATCCTACTATCCACAGGATTATTTCAGAGAGCAGTTTGACGCTATGCAGAGTCAGAAATGAACAGGCTGGGCAACTGAGAACTAGCAACTTCCTTTGCAGCAGCTTTGGTATCATGCATGCGTCACAGGCAGAAAAAAAGATTTGAATCCAAAGTATTAGTGAAAGGCTGTGTAATTTCTAGATGTCTATGAGGCTGGCATCCCTGCAGCATAGGGAGCGTGATGTAAGGGGGAACCGTTCAGCTGGAGCTGTGTGCGGCTGGCTGACCAAGCAGACAACATACCCATATTCCAGCACTGCAGAGACGGGAATGGGACCAGCTGGGGCAGGTGTGGGAGTAATGGGTCGCCATTACAGCAGAGTGCAGATAATAAAGCGTGGATAGTTCAGACACAGCTTCTCCCCAGCAAAGAGACGGTAATTGTAAGAGTAATCTGGATAAAAGAAAAACTTGATTTTGATTGGAAATATGAAAATATCCTGATACCTAATTTGCACAGGGCAGGGAGGGGGGTGTGCAGTGTAAAATGCATGGTCTCACAGGTTACCTGATAAGTGCAAGTGAGAAAGGATTTAATCTTTTGTAGTTGAACGCAATTCCATCATTTGAGGAAGCAGTAAATGTTTTGCTGAAGCAAGAACAGCCTTCCCTCAGCCTTATCATTATGCAAACAGAAAAGGCATGCATGAAGTAGCTGGGCCTGGAGGGGGATTTCAGCCCTGCTTGAGAGATAACACTGCTGAGCAGCTACACGCTTCACCTGTCTGTCTCCCAAGAAAGGGCAGCCCCATGTGAGACATGGGTGCCCACCTCCCACTCATTTCTAGAAGAGGGAGCTGAGGCAGGGGGAAGAGTCCTCCTCTGCTGCAGGCAGAGCCACAGCTTCATCCTCTGGCTGCTCCTGGACACAGACTAAGAAGCTGAGCCTGGGAAGAGTGTGAGGGGTTCTTGCTATAATTCCTCTTCAGGCTGAAGGTCATACATAGCAGCCAGATAGAAAAGCTGTCACTGGGGCAGAGGACAACTGGGGATATGGACAAATGTAAAATCTGCATAACAAAACTGATGCAACGCCTAGAGAGACAGAAGGTGTGTTTGGAGTTGGGGGAGGTCATTCAGCAGCAGCCAGAACCCCTGCTTAGTAAGTTGTTAGGATGGTCATCACTAAGTACCACAGAGTGGCTCAGGAAAGGCCAAGGAAGCAGACAAAAAAAAAATACACCACCATCTCCTTTGAGATGAAAACTGCAATACCAACCTCTTTACTGCTAAAATCCCATAAGCTGAAAATATCTATCTCTGGGTTACTGACTGCTGGGGGCATTAAGTAAAGTAATACTGCACCATTTCTTGGTGGGCAATTCATGATGTGTTAGGGAACTTACCATTTGTAAAGAAACACCAAACCACCAGAGCACCTAGCTGTTCTCACCATCTCCTTTGGACAGGAGTAGTCCACAACACTCCAAACATGACATCCATTCTTGTTCCTCAGCAAAATCCTTTGATAACAAAGAGCCATGCAGCCAGTTCTAACGTTGAAACCAGTTATCTCAGCAATCCCTAACCCCTTAAATTTAAGAGGGTGTTGGCTTTTGTACTTAACCTCTTGCTATTGAAAAGTTTGTTTCATCTCAAGGTGAAAAATTTGGAAGCACAACTTCTGTTTTTCCAGGAGATGGCAGTGCCACTACAGAAAATAGCTGAGTGGTTGCTCTCCTAAGGTGACTGTTCTGTAATTTGCCAGCTCAGAACTCATATATAACAAGTTTTGATTTTTTTTTTTAAATAGGTGATCAGATAATTATATTTCAATGACTGTCAAAAGCAATAATGATAGCACTCATTACAACTTTAAAGTGTGTCTGGTTTCCCAAGGGCTCACAATAAACGTTAATTCATCTGAATAGAATCAGGAGACATAATTAGGCAGTAACTCATTTCTATCACATACAGTATACTCTATAATTAATTTTTGCTATGCACGTTCACACTGGATGTTGAACTGCCCTCCTAACACCCATCTCCTATGCCCCTACCTGGGGTAGGCACAGGTGTTGCAAGAGTTGCAGTAGCGCGTAAGTAGATGGTAAACCCTGGATTCAATCCGAGGAAAAGTCATAGCACATCTGGCAGCACCCAGCAGATCTGAAGCATAAAGCAGGCAAATAAACGTATTGAAAATTAATAAGGAACACAGCACTGCACCAGATGCAGTGGTATGCTAACTACATTGCTAAACAGATTGCAATATGCTAACTAGACTGTCTAAAATATATTCTTGCTTTCATGAACTGTGTGAGCTGATGCCTTTAATTTTCAGGTTGAGCTTGATTTCTGATTATTTTTGTCACATCATATTTCAAAGATTTTATGTTATGATTACATGTGATTTACTAAAAATAACAGATCAATGAAAAGATGCAGAACTTACTGTGCTTCTCTTTCCATTCATTTATTATATTTTCGTAAGTCTTTCATTACAAAAAAAGGGCTCTATTCACACTAGAAAGGCTACCTACCAGTTCAGTGAGAAGAAGGCAAGCAAAGAGTTATTCTACACCCTGCTAACATATTCATATAAAATTCATCCAATTTTGTTAAGACCTTTTGTGGAGAATCAAAAGTTAGCGAAGATTGTATTGTAATTCCTCTTCCTGACCTGAAAGTCACACAGCTGGATTCAAGTAGGCCAGAAATGTGTGCTTTATAGAAACATCTTGTGGTTTGGTGTTTTTTTTGAAGCTCTGAAAGTTTGTACCGCTGACCCTGCCCTCCGTACCAACAACCGAGTCTCTAGTAGGAACTCATGGCAGAAGACAATTTGTGGCAACTGTCAAATAGTCGGCGGAAGGAAAAATCCACCTTGTTTCATCAGTGTCAGCCTCTGTGTTTTCCTTGTAACGGGGCAAAAGTTACGTCCTGCTCATTAGACCTGAAATATTCTAGTTTTGTGGGACACAATCAAAATTTAAATACCCTGGAGGAAAATAATTTGCTGCTTGATCCAACAGCACCTTTTGAAGTCAGTGTAAAAATGTTCATTAGCATCAATGAGATTCAGATTAGATCCGTGTTTCATAGTCAGTGGTAATATAACATAATTGGCTGGTCAACATAATCTTTTGCAAGTCATAGGAATTCATGGAAAACCATGTCAACAGCAATCTCATTTATTGTAACAGCAGCAGCAGCATCCAAATGCTCTTTACAGCCTTACGAGCATACACATTTATATCATTTGCATCCCTCCTAGCTGGTGCTAAACCCTGTCCCATACTACGCAGGAACATGTCACAAACCACCCACCACAAATTTCACTGGTGGGTGCTGGTAGGAGGGATTGTAGCATTTGTGATAATGGAGATAGAGAAGATAGAGAAGAAAATGCAGGTATTGCATAATAACATTTTATATATCAGTTACTTTTAACTCTCAGTGTTAATGATGATGATGAAGTAACTGGTAATGGTACTTTGCATTGCATGCATGGTAAAAACATTAGGAAATGAATGTGTGTTGTGGACAATCTCCCCATTATGCCTTTCAATTTTTTGCATAGACTTTATGTCAAAACACATACATAAGATATTTAAAGACTTTTCAAATACAACATTCCACATATTAAACTGTGCATTGGATGAGTAGGACAGGTCAATGCTAAGAGCTAACCCAAAAGGAGCTCAGGCGCTATGACTGATACCCATCATGTCAGGAAAAAGAAAAATATAAATTATACTGGTTTCTGACTAAGCAGTGCTCCAGCCATCCTCGTGAAGTCCATTGTATGAGTCTGCACTGGTGGGTAAGAAAACAGCTAAGCAGGGTTTAAAATCTACACATCGGTAGAGCCACCTTGTTTTATAGACACTCAGGATTTAATTCAGCACTTTTATGAAATGCTGCCATTTAATGCAAGCAATGCCAACACAGGTGCCACAGACCATGTTGTCCAGAGTTGTTGCTCTCTACATGTGAACAGCAATGAGCACATTTCAGTGCAATAGCTAAACAGGCCAGGTATGTTTGGAGTGTGAGGCATCAGGGCTAGCAAAAAGAGCACAGCAGCTTTCTGTCACATGCGAGAAGCAGCTGAGTATTGGGTAAAACATTTCTCATGCACATACATGACAGCACGCAAATGCACAGACCATAAAACTCCAACCAGATCCTGTAGGAACCCTCCCCGCAAAAATGATGGTGCTGGAAGCAAACTAGAGGAATATGACTGATAGGGTGTTCGTGGTCATCTGTTATCACCAAGGTAATTTTCAGAAGTGAAGCCCTACGCCTTTGAAGGCACGTGCACCTCCCACACAAGCTCAAGTGCGGCTTACTGTGGGGTGTGATTCAAATGCCATTCTTCTCATGCAAGAAATGCATGGACAGCCCAACTCCGTACAGCACATCTATCGCTCTGCAGCTCTGCAGTGCCAGGTAGGACTAGTCACCAGAAGACAGGCAAATCAAAGAGCAGAACATTAACCAAGGTCACAGGTGACTTGGTATTTCTGGCGCAGTTACTTACTTTCCATGTCTCTTTCTTTATTTAAGTCATTCAACTTCTCTGTACCTTTTTTTTTGTTTGGTTGGGCTCCTCCAGTTGCTACCAGGACTTCAGCTATGGTCCCCATTTTATATGGTTAGAGCTTGGTTGAGGCCTCTGGGCACAACAGTATAGCTACTGCTGATAGATGATTCCCACAAATGAGAAAAGGAAGAATGAGACGAGTACGTCTTGCTGTAGAGAGTCCCGCTCTCAGAAACTGCCAGAGGAGGAGACAGCCTCAAAGAGAGACGCTGCAGCTGCAACAGCATAGGGATGAAGAAAGAATCAAGGGCTTGACAAAAAGGGTAAAAATGATAGCTTATGATTTTCAATGATGAAGGCTGAGAAGACATTCAAGTTTAAATAATCTTTGGATGTGCAGCTGTAGGGACAGTTAATACGGAGTTCCCATTAAAAATCTCTCAGGAGATCTTGTAAGATTAAGTAAAATTAGCCCAAAGGCCCAAATTCTACCTGCAAATCAGGCATCATCCTCTGAAATTAAAAAGCCCCTGAAGAGCGCAAGATCAGACCAGCCGCATGGTCTGGCTGTCACACCGTGCCTGTCTTCCCCATGGAGCCTCCCCCCTCTACACCTCCTGCCTGTCCTACCCGCTCCGTTCAGCTCTGGTCCCTGCCACTGTGGCAGCTGATGCTCAGGCTCGTGGTTCTGCTCACATACACAGTAATGCTTTAAAAAATGCATAGAGAAAAGGCAGTTAGCTGATCCCGTGAGGACCAAGGCTTGCACTAGCATGGCACGAATGTGCCTTATACAACTGCTTTTGAAAACCTGAAAAGGCCGGGCACCTACCTTTCAGCTAGGTATGGCTGTGAGGGCTGGGATTGTAGGCTCACACATCAGTGACAAACTGCAGTGCGTACATCTTGTGTTTCCTAACTTCTTACAACTAAAAATTGATGTAGCTACAGAAATCAGTGCTCTCAGTTTTACAGCAAGTGATTAAAAAAAAAAAAAAAGAAGAGAATAAAAGAGAAAAAGAAAGAAAAAGAAAAAAGAAGAAAAAAGAAAGAAAAGAAAATGGAAAAACCCCCAAAGGGTTATTAATGAGTATGAGCTGATGTTGCAGGTTTTCCTTACTTTCCCCAGTCATCCCTGTTATGTCCTTAGGCTGTGCAGCAGACCATTGCGTTGTGCAGCAGCCTGCTTGTCAGGGTGTTACAACTACAGCGATGAGGTGCTTCTCCTGATTGCAGACAGATAACTGGTGGAACCACTGCCGAACTGGAGGCAGGAGATCTGTGAGCCATGGCTCTGCAGCATGTCTAACACACTGGCCAAACTTTTTATGCCAGTCATTACTGCCTGCGTTTGGCAAGCCCCGGGCATTGCCAAGTACCTGCACCTGCAAGTAATTCCCTGGTAGTGGCTGGTGTTGCTGGTGCGGCTTGGAGCTCAGCAGCCTCGCTGCTGGTCCATTAACTCTGAGGGTTGTTTATTATGAAGCTAAAATTTATTCAAATGAATCTCACAACGAATAGAAAGTGTAAGATAAATATTAGGGCTGCACTTGGTAGAAACAGTACAGGGTATGCTGTTTACCAGGGTCAATATGAATGCTGTTTAATTTGTGTCAGAAGTCGTTGCAGGGGAAAACCTCACTTTATTGCTGCAAAGCACAGCTTTAACTTTTCCTCTCTGACTCTTAAGCATATTTCTATGCAGAACTTACCTTTTTTTTTTTTTTTTTCTTTGAAGGACTAAAAATTAGTACCTTTTCCTTTTAGTAATAGATTAGTTCCCTGATAGTCTGTAGGGCAGATGAGTGGTTGAAAATACGTACTTTCAGACAGTAACTTGAGCCAGTCCTTAGGTGCAGATCCTTAAAGTTAGATAATGTCCAACTCATGATAAAGAATTACACCAGTGGGAGTTGCTCACCTGTGCTCCAGTCATTGGAAATGCCATAACTAGTTAAAGGCAGGTGCCACAACACCTTGAGGACCAAAGCCTTAAGGTCAAATTTTAAATGCTATTGATGTGCCTAGCTAATTTACAGAGCACACAGGGCAGTCCCATGCTGGCTGTTTCAGACCAGCTTGGTGGGGCCGTACCGCTCGGGGACATCAGCAGGACACGGACATGCCTGCCTGTTTCAGGAGTGTGTCCCCATGTTTTTGGCCATGGGCACTGGCAGTGACCAGATGTGCCAGCGCTCACAAAGCTGCGATGATCTAAGGACAAAGCTGGAGCTCCTAAATCTTATATAAAATCAATGGGATTTAGGCTAAGGAAACCTGCGTGTTTGAAGACATTCAGGTGCCTCTGTCTGGCTGACCAGCTGGTTGGGGCTTGGGACATAGTGCCTGTGCATGGATCCATCCTGCTGCACTGGCAGATAGTCTAAAATGTGGTGTAGCTTCTCCAGGAGTGAATCTATACATATCCATCACCAATAAGGGACAGTTTATAGATCGAAATGGAGGATAATGGGAGGACAGTAATTTAAATCATAGTACTTAATTGGACATAAGGATTTCTAACATCCTCTTACTTTCCTAATTGCTAATATACTTAACACTGATTTTATCAATAGTCTATAATATATAAAATTACTTCATATCAACTCATTAGTTAATTAATTAGGAGGGGGAAGGGGGGGAAAACAACAAAGCCAAGAGTAGATTGAGGACCCAAACTTCTCCTTGAGTGAAAGGAACAGCTATCCCTCCAGTGTAGTGGTGCAAATTCCCCCTGGCATGCATGTTTTTCAAGTTATATATTTACAGCAATGCAGCTTTGCAAAGTGCAAGTAAGAAAGAGATGAGACCACCATGCCAGGACCAGTCCTTCTTTTCAGCTTTTTGAGACTTTATCTTTAGGGGCAAAGAAGTTCCCAGGTGAACCGCAGCTCAAAGCTGCAGCTGCCAGAACTGTGGCTGAATTAGACAAACTACAGAATTAAAAATAATATATATACTTGTTTTTTAAAAACCCTCTAAATAGCTGAATGAGTATATGAAGAAATGAGATATAAAGTTAGTTTTTCAATGGGAGTTAGTATTTTGGCTAAACCAGAGGAGACAAATATTAGTTATAACTACCCAGACAAGCACTCTACGCTGTGTTTAGTGAATGCCTTCTGTATGACTGTTTTTGGTGAGAATGAAATACTATCTATTTTTCCTACGTTATGCAAGAATTGGGTGAACTGAATGTTTCTGATTACTGAACCCAACAACCTAAAGGCATTTCAAGCCACCACATTTTGCTTCTAAAATAAGCTTAGAAAAGGACACAAGGCTGTTAAATGCAGCTCAACTGATGTGCAGTGACCATCTAAGTGATGGTCTGTCCATACCTGGAGGTCATCTCATTTATTTACAAGTAAGGTTAGGTGGAATTGGTCCCTAGTTTGGTCTTTTTTGTTTGGATTTTTTATTGGTTTGGGGTTTGTTTTTTTCTTTTTTCCCCCCCCTTTTTGCTGGTCAAAGTGGAGCAGAAAATGGAAGAAAGCTCCTGCTCCTGTTGAGAGTTTTCATCCCACACTGATCTTCCCCTTTACTGTCCACTGAGCCAAAATTTGATCTATCCTCTATTATTAACATTATCTACAGAGCAAAATGATCGCACTTTCTTCCCAACACTGGCAAATGGATGGTTTCATTTTCCTCATCTAGGATGTCCCTCTGTGTGCCTTTTACTGGGATGGAGACCTCTCTTCCAGCCCATTCTTGGTCTTTTGTCCTTCAGCTTCTGTGTGTGATATATATAAAAGGATCTCTACCATGGAAAAAAACTTGATCACCCCACTAAAGCGAACAATATGAATTTTAGATTTGCAGCCTTTCGATTTATTACCTGCAGAGAAACCCAAACTCCATTGTTTGCTGATTATCATTCTGGGGATATAAAAAAAAATCAATTTTTCTTTTACCCTAATTTCCCCATTGCATCTATGCAGGCAGACTATAGACACTGTTACATGACTTTTTCCTCCTGTTGAAGACAAAAGTGAGGATTTTTTTCAGCCACAAACTGTTATGACTACCTCAGTTTGTCCCTTTTCTCCCCCCAGCCTACACTTACCCCTCTGGTTTCATGTGACGATTTATTGCTAAGGAGTGTATTTTTCATTAGAGAAGAAGAAGGGGGGGAGTACCAAACAAACTCCAGTGGCTGTATTCAAAGTGTAATGCTTCTTATCACAAATAATTTAAAAAATGCAAGAACCCCAATTTGCAGCTAGGAGGCCCACTTGAGGGATCAGTTAAAATTTACTCCTTTATACGCATGCCAACTTTGACTTCAAAAAGACTTTATTCCCAAGGATAAACAACCCAATATTTGTGTAATATAATTAAGTGAAGGCATCTTTAAATGTCATACCAGCTTGTGCCATGCTTTAAATTGTTATGCATCAACAGAATTTAACGAGATGGCCAAGGATCCTGCTTCCTGCGTGAATGCGATAAGCCACAAATACTGTATAGCTCTTTAATAGATTGCCAAAATAAAGCATTTTGTATGCAAATTATTCATGGAGTGGCAAAGCTAATATAGTGCCAAAATTACGCCCACTGGTCCTCTGCAATTAGTAGTTAAGTTGAAGTATCTTCAAACTGCAGAATTTCTTTCAGTGTCTCCCAATACTTGAAACATCTTTTCATTTATGAAAATAGGAAATAGCAGCTTTTATTTTCCTTTTAAGGTTTAGGGTATGCACGCGCTATAGCAGAGAGGTGGTGGATGGGATCTAATCAGAGTAATTGCACATAGGCTACCCTGGAAACAAATATAAAAGTCCAGTGACTTGCAAGAAAGTTGGAGGAGAAAGAAAAAAAAAAGTTATTTCCCCCTCCCCAGCCCATGCCCCTAAAATAAAGTATGTGAGCCCTGTGAAGTTGGGCTGAAAGAGCTAACTGGAAAAACCACTGTGAAGACTGAAGGGAAAATACAAGCATTTGGCTGATCGCTTGGAAGGGCTGATGGTGCCCCCCCACATACAGCACCTTCTCATCTCCTCCAGAATTCTCCCTGTCCAAGAAACACCCACATCCTCCTAACAGCTTCTGGAGAACACTTCCTTGGGGTGCGCCAGGCAGAGGAGCCACCACCACGAAAGGCCAGCACCTGTAAATCATTTAACTTATAGCTTCACTGGCAAGAAATCACCTGAAATGTTCTTTTCCAGCAGATTCAGGGATAAGCCGTCCATAACCAGGAGCCTCTAGTTTCAAGTTAAGTACACAAATAACAGACACCTGGGAAATACTTGCAAAATTCTCAGTTTTTCTTTTTAAGTAGTTATATTCTCCACTGAATATCAGCAACAGGAATCCTTTGTGAGACAGGGAAATGGAGAAAGAAGGAAAGAAAAAGGATTTCCCAGTTTCCAAATTTCCAGTGAAAAACCTCTTTCCCTCTTCAGCTGTCCAAGATCATCTGCCAGACAAATGTAGGGCTGGTGAGGGAGCCGTGCAAAGGCAGGGAAAGAAGAATTGCTCCTTGATGGAGAAGTTTTTGGAGAAACTTTGGAGAAACAGTTGAATTAGGCAACTGCAAAGTATTCAGGCAACTTTAACCCTCTTTGGTGTCATTTGCAATAGGGCATGGAGATGAAGCTGAGTGAAGAAGTGGAGGGGCAGGTAGGTCCTGTATGTCATGTCCCCATTCTGTAGAGTATTTTCTCTACAGAAAGCCAACTCTACACAAAGCCAACTGTATTTTTCATTTACGACATAATCATCAGAAGAGTATGGTAGACATCAGGGACCCGGGACACTGATTTAAGGAGTCTGTGTCAAACCGCTTGGACCTAGATGGCCTTTCTAAGCTAACCTGGAGGATTTACTACTAGCTAAACACCAAATGTAATTTCGGTCACAAACTGTTTTACGAAATGTTGTGGAATACCATAAACGATGGTATTCAGTCCAGTGAACTCCAAAAGCTGTACTCTACAGCTTTCTCTTAACCTGGAGGGCAGTGGGGGAACACAAACCCAACAACCCCCTCTTCCATAGTTTGATATCAAGGGAAGAAACAGATAGCAAGTCTTAGAGAAGAAAACAGCAGTCCCTTGGATAAACAGATAAAAGCAGCTACCACCACTGATAACATAGATCTTGCATTTTGTCCTTTTTATAGTGATGCCAGTTCAAATGTGTCCTTTTTATAGTGATGCAGGTTTAAATGTCTGCCCCGCAGAGGCGAGCATTACTGCAGCGTCTCTGCCGGACAAGATCCAGCAGAAGGCACAGGGAACGCAGTTCGCTGGCACCTCCGCACCTGCCCAGCCGCGGCCGACAGCAGCCCTTGCGCCATGGGGAGGACTTGCTGGATGCTATTGGTCCAGGTCCCGCACTGACAACTTGTCATCGATTTTGTTAAAAAAAAATAAAAAATGGCAACCAATGAAAATCAATCTTCTGATGCTCTGCTGCTTTAAATACCAGTAGAGCAAACAAACAGCCCTAAACAATACAGCAGAACCCATATATCAATTACCCTAAATGCTCAAGCATTTTTACTTCACAGCCTGCAACATCCGACTGTGGTACCCGCACCCACTGCGCCGAGATGATAATGGTGCTGCATTGTTCCTGGGCGCCTGGCGGCCAGATAAGGGCTGCCTGCGCTTAGATGATAATGAAAGTGGGCAGACTTAACATTGTGATTGGAAAATTTCTTGGGTCTCAGAAAAAGGTTCTATTAAGCCCACTGACCCCAATTGAATATTAATTAGCTAATTAACAGATTTATTGTTCCACGCAATTTCTGGAGAGGCAATTTTTTTTCAAGTGCCATTATTTTTTCAAATTATTTTTTGCATTGTGTATAATTGAATCTTTGCAGCTGCCAGCATCTTCTGCATGATTTGGCAAAAAAAAGAAAGAAAAAGCACTTATAGTTTTCCCTTTTTTTTCCAGACCCAAATGTTTCCAATCGCTTTAGTGAGTGTTTGAGGCTGGGGGAGGTAGGGAGGGGGAAAGAGGCAGCTGATTTATGTCACGTTCTACAGTTTTATTTATTCTTAAAAGCTTAACTTAAAAATGTCCACACTTTTTTTTTCCTCTTATGATTCACTGGTCTATCTTTTAGCCTGAGGTTACTATACAGTGCACAATTATTCCCAGGAAAGACACTGAGGTCTGTACCCTGCCTCTCTTTACATCCTTTTAAGCATTGCGCATCTTTTCTCTCATCTTACCTGTTTGCTCCTGCTCTTTTCTGCCATGCAACTACTTTCTGCCCAGCTGGGGAGGGCAGGGGACTCAGGTGAGCCAGTTTCTGCCCTTCCTTCAGGAGAGTCCCTTGCATGGATCAACATTGTTCACATATTTTGCAAAGTATTTTTCTAAATACTAAATTATTGGTAGAGAGAAGCAAGATGATATTTACCATATGGATGATTTCTGACCATTTCAAAGAAGTTTATTTGGCACAGACTGCTCTGTGAGCTTCACACTTAAATGAGCAAGGGCCCACGGCGGTCTGTTGCATGATGCTATTAGCAGGGCAGGGGGTTTGTTGCAGATTTCTTACAAATCATTTACTGCATCATATCTTTTTCTAAAGAAGCAGATTGTCTCTTAAATAAACCGTGGTATTTTTGCGAGTACTGTCCAAAGACACTAATGTAAGCACTCTTTAAAGGTCCAGAATTAAAAATCAAGAAAATCTTGTAATGTTACAAGCTGTAGTGGAAAATGTCAACAGAGAACATCATTATCCCATTAAAAGTAGAAAAGACAGAAATAATCTTGCATTTCAGAACAGAAAACATGCAATTTATATGGTGCAGGAGAGTGTGCAGATCTCTTAAATCCATACACCTGGGCTTAGGGCTACTTCTTGTGTCCAGATCCAGGATTTGCATAGTCTGCTGTAGCAAGTGTGGCTCAAAACTGAGACCTGAATCTTCTAACAATGTGGGGTTTGGGGCATGTATCTTCCTTCCCTGACCATTGTGTAAAAGCACCAAGACAACTATATATTAGAAGTATGGTTAAAAATTACAAAAAGAGACCTCCTGCAGAGGCCTGTGAAAAATTCTTCGGCACCTACAGAAGTGAAACTGCATTTGCCTCATCCCCCATGGACAGAAGAGACTACAAGAGGGACAAGCTTGTACCTGCCACAGCTACAGGTGGGTCTAAGGCCAGTAAATGCTCACAGATAGTGCCTCCTCGGTTTCCTCCTCAGACTGATAATTTTTTCTGTTATTTTTCTTTTTTTTTTTAGTAAAACTGCCAGTGTTGAATGGAATAATTAATTCGTAGCTTCTAAACAATTCATATTTCTACAGCTTGCAGTTGTGTTTGGAAATCTGTGAAACAGGTCCTCGATGACTCAAGACACTTTGTGGATCCACAGAAAGGCTGTGCTGCCAGCTTAAACGAGTGAAATACATCCATCAAGTATCTCTTTCAACTGTTACAGGTGACACTGGTTCAGATTATGGACTATACTGCACAGTGACATAAAGAAACCATCTTGTAACCCCATTTCTGAGTAGACAGACACTGTAACTCAACGTTCAGAACTAAGTTGTATGACCCAGAAGAAGACAAGCCACCAGAGGCAGCTCTGGGCCCTGGCTGAATTGGATCCAACCAACAGTTTTACCAGTCATGGGGAGCAGAAATGTTGATATCTGGATGCTTTTGTCCATCACAGATATATCACTGAACTGAAATATTAAAATCTGGATACAGGGCCCATGTTCACAATGTTTTGCCCAGGGACTACCTCAGGTCCCATGCAATGTTCTTAATGAGATTGGCCTAGGTGAATCAAGACATTTTAATGAATTGCTATTGTCATAAACTTGCTTTTATTTAGATTTCTGTATCTTTTCTACAGCTATATCCTGTCCTGAAATACACTATTCAGGGAGATAGTATTTAAACCGCATGATCATTTGCTTAAAAATATTAGATGAAATACTACTGGGGCTCCAAATGAGAACTAATAAAAACAGCAAGAAATGTGATTTCTATTTAAGTATAAAAACATAAGGAATAGGGAAGAAGAAATACAAAACTTGCACTAGGATTATAGAGATATGTGAACTGTGTCAGTAAAGAGCCTGGACAAGTCTCATCAAAAGGTTGGTGGATATTATTTCATATTGACTTTGACCTTCTACTCTAATGTAATTACTAGGAACAATTTGAATAACTTTATTTTTTTTTTTTGCCAGAAAAAAAAAAAAAAGAAAGCATTTTCCATTGCTTAAAACTGGAAAACAAAATGTTTGATTGAGGTCATCTTGACATCCATTAGTGTGATAAATGAAGTGGAATTCAAGGCTGCTCCATTATCAAGGTTCATTTTCGTTGTTCAGATCTGGTTTCCCCCCTCTCTCCCTCTCCCTTCTTTTTTTTTTTTAAAACAACATGGCCTCAGACTCAAGGCTGATTACAATAATTACATTTTCTACCCATAATAGTACAAATGATTCAAAGAGTTATTCAGAATGTTTCAATGTCAGCACTTAGATAAATGCTCCTTCTTTCCTAGGGATTGCATTTTTTATGCAGAAGGTTAGTTAGCAGCAGCAATAACGGTATAACTGTCAGAAAGCCGTGAATTTACGTGCCCAGTAACTACATTCACAATTGTTTGGTACTCGGCGTGGCAACAAGACTGAATGGGATACCAGATAATTTATAACTGCTCCCCAATACAAGAAGAACAGTTATATTGTGTGCAGTATAAAATGGCTATTATTTAGCTCAATTTTTTAAAATTATTTGAAGAAAATGCCTATCCTTTGCAGGGCTATTTTCTTCTTGGGTCTAATTAGATACCCGAGGAATACAGGATATATAAATTTTAGCCAGCAAATATATTTATGGAATTTTAATTCGCTTCTTGTATACCTCTGCCATAAACCTTGTAAGCCTTCTTTGGGAGGTTTTTAATCTTAAAGGTAAAAAAAAAAAAGGAGTAAAAAAAGTGAAAGAAAGCAATAGTCATACAAAAGGTAGCTGCCATTTTTCTGATCAGCAGCAAGACCCTGGCTGTACGTCTCTCCTCTCGTACCATAAAATTACTGCTCCGTGTTTTATGAGAACAAGGTTGTTTCTGCAGACTTGATAGATTGCACCTCCTTGTAGGGAAGAGCGAGGCCAATGTTGGGCAGAGCTTCAGAGGGGCCTAGAGCAGGCCGGGGTCCACAGGACCCTCCAGCGCTTGGGCTGAAGCCTCAATCCCCAGCCTCCATCCCCTGCCCCAAGCCTCCCCTTTTGAAACAAGCAGGTCACATTGCTGTGGAGGAAATCTTTTTATCAAAATCCTCCATGTAGGAACTGTAGCATCTCACAGAAAACAAACCTCAAAACAGTTCATGACCTTAGGACTGCCTGCCTTCCTTTGGGGGTGACGGAGGCAGAGAGGCTTCGTGGCGCACACCACACCTGGCTGTGGCTTTGGTAGCATGCGAAACATGGAAATTCTAGTCTAGAATGCAAAATTGATTTCATTCCTCATTTTCTTCCAAAGTATTTCAGGTATCAACAGAGCATATAACCAAGTATGAATCAGAGGAGAGTCAGCTTTCACCAGTTTCTGTATAATTTGCACCTAAACGGGAGTTCAGCTAGAGAAGGGACAGAGAGACAGACAGATGTCAGAAAGCTCAGACTTGTTAGTAGCTGGGCCCAGTTTAAGACATTGTCGAAACTTAAATTTTACCAATTTTGAAAGGAAATTAGCGATGCTATTACCAAGACAGGCTTTCAATCAAAGTCTAAAATTAGTCTTTCTTCTCTTGAATGAGACCTTAAAATATCTAACATATATTAATCTAATCCATCTGTCTAAGAGTTGGTATCTCCCATCATCATATAGCCCAGTCACAAAACATTGCATTAACCCTTGCCTTGGGAAGGAGGTCTTTTATGGGATTGCATCTGCATCTATCTAACTAAAGCAAATCCAGTCACGTCTCTTCTAATGGAAAAAAAATTATCTAGGGGATACTGGGGAGGCAGCAGGCAGGGGAACGGCTGCGGAGGTGTCCTGCCAGCATTTCAGCAAGGCTGTGCTGCAGCAGCTCCCACCTGCCCTTTCCTTCAGAGAGTCCAAGGGTACAGATTCAGGAGAGAGCTGGGATGAGAGGCTGTGCTGAGTGCAATTAATTTATATCTCCATTTAAATAAAACCCTCTCATAGTCATAGCTTGGGAGGAGACAGCACCACTTGGCAAACAAAATTGTATTAAGTGCACTCCACTAGAAATGTTTATACTTTGTCCCTGAGAAATGTTTATGCTGGAGTACAGTATTTAACTTATCAATTTGAAAATGAATGACGAGGAGAGCAGTACAGAGGTTTTCTTACTTCAGAAACATTTGTTAAGTGCCTTTCATTTGCGACAGCTCCAAAGTCAGGGTAAGTTGTCTTTGTCTAGAGGAGTCTGCAGTGACCAGAGCAATGCTGAGTGTGCTGGTAGGGACCCTCCAGCAAATGTATACCCCCAAAACGAATGAAAGTTTGGGGAAGTTTCTTAATTTCTGATTGAATTCCTTTCTTCTCACATTCTCCTGGTGCTGACTTGGCCTCAGGAGCCTAAAATTACATTACAGCAGCTGGACCAGGGCTTTGAAAGGTACGAGATTGTACCTGTGAGCACAAATTTCCAAAAGAGTGTCTCGATTAATATCTCCAGGTTAAACTCCAAATTCCCAAAGGTCAGTGCACCCCCTCGCATCCTTCCCCTGCATTTCCAGCACAGGGTACCATCACACTCAGTCGTCCGTCCGCAGGGGTGCAGGAACAACATATGCCTGTGGCCAGCACATGCATTGCGGATGCTTTTTCTTGCCAAGGGTGGCTGGCCTTCTGCTCTAAATACTTTTTTTCATAGGAGAAGAATAAAACCCCACCTGGATTTACTGTCCTAGTGTTTTCCTCTGCAGACTGCACAGGATGAGTGTAAGCTAACAGGATCCTCCCGTAGGATCCTCTCTGGGATTCAGGGCTTCAGATGCTGCTGAATGGTCCATTTTGCAGCTAACAAGAAAGTAGCTCCCCACTCTGACAACCCCACGAGCTACCCAGAGATTCTGACAGCAAGGTCATCTCTCTCCCTCCCGCCGAGCAAACCAGTGCCTCCACATTTTGGAGGCCAGGCTTGGTTAGTGGCCAACAGCTAGCCGTGTCCTTCACCAGTGTGGGTGCTGCTGCTGCTACTTTGCACGTTTCTGGGTCAGCCTGCATGGGCTGGACGTGGTGCTTGCAGAGCCAACCTTTCACTTGCTTTGGAGTTCAGGTTTTGGTCCATGAAGGAGTAAGGCAGCAGTTGAACCAGTGCTGTGGCTGGCTCGCCTTTGCCAACGGGTCTTATTCTGGGCCTAACTAACTGAGCTGGGTCTCTGGGAGCATGTTTTTACCCAAATGCAAACCTCTCTATCCCTGCATGTGAACCCTGGATATCTAACTGCTGAAGTGAAGGACCCAAATTAATTTGCATTTATTTCATTGTAACATCATACATAAAAATAAAAAGGCCAGGTGTGGAGGTCAAAGACATTGGTACTACATTTCAATGTGCCTCTTAACACCCATTTGCATGAGGGGTGCATGCCCTCCGTCTCCTCTACCACATGCAAGTAAATGTACCCATGCTTGAGTTCGTGCTCCTGTTCCCTGGTAACTTATATTCCTTGCAGGAAGGCCTGTAGGCTTCCCAACATGACCATTTTGCTGAGGTGCTCAAGGTAATCTGGAAAGGCAATGGAGTGGTGCAGAAGATGCAGTTCTCTGTATATAAAATTGAAATTAAACATTACTTTCTGCAGAAGGATGATGCAGGGGTTTCCTGCATTGGGCAGCTCCAGGAGGCTCGAAGCCAGGATTATCCTGTCTTCCCTACACAGCAGCCCAGCTGGCAGCTACCAACAGGAGTGACCCAAACCATAACGGTGAACCTGAGAAGGTGATGTGCAGTAATGGTTTAACGCTCTTTCATGTGCTGGTCGGTGCTACAGACCCCAACTTCAGACCTGAAAATCTGCTGTATGTGGACCCCAGCTGTGGACCCCTCCCTGCAGCCAGGCTCCCAAAACTACCCATGGATGGCCATAACCACCAACAGCTCTACCAGCGCTTTAATTCCCCATCACACCCCAACAAAGCTGCGAAGGACCATGCTGCCAGTGTCCCAGTTGCTTTTGCTTGGTAAAATGAGGATGGGGAAAAGATCCACTGGAGAGGGGAAAACAAAATTTATAAAAAAAAGAAGGAAAAGGAGCAGGAGGGGAAGAGGCATAGCTCATTCTAACCATCATCTGTATCATCATATTTGATCTTTACACGAGGCTCCCAGAGAGACAAAGAGAGATGGTGTAGGTGTGAATCCAGGAATAACAATGTGCACTTCCTAGTTCTCATTGTGTGATGAAGTATGACACCGACGTTTTACCAAGGTATCTTCAAAGGGTGTTAACGAGGGAAAACCTGCCTGAAACCTACAGCTCAGAACATACCAAACGAGAAACGATTTGTTTTCATGAGGAGAGACCCAAAGGAGGGAAAGAAGAGGCACAGAACAAACCCCCTTGTGCAACTGTGTGATGTTTCAGCACCCAATGATGAAGAGCAAAGGAGGGATAATCCGATGCCAGAGGGAAGGCAATGGGAGGCACTCAGCAGCTCATGGAGGAGGAGGAGGAGGAGGAGGAAGAGGAGAAGAGATGCACCTCCTCATGGCAGCCTCAGCATTGGGCATAGCATCAAGCAGGCTCTTCATTGTGTCCCTGCTGTATCCATCCCTGATAATTTTTCTCTCCTCAAAAGCTTTGCTTTAAAATATACATGACCTGGGTGCATGAATCAGCTCAGGAGCAGCAGCATTGTGAGTATAATAATAATAATAATTAATAATAATAAAAAAGCATGCATGCAGAGTGTGAGAAGTGTGCCCAACCTCTGAGAAGCCTGGAAAACTCTGCACTCTTGGGTACGAGCATTGAATGAGGTTTAAAAGCTTGTCACCCTCTCCAGCACATGTGTCAAGAGCAGAGGTGGTATAAGATGGAAGGAGAATAATTTGCGAAGGAGGGGTGTAATTTATCAAATTCTGGGAAACTCATCACTTCATGTTGGACAGGAACTTGCAGCAAAAATAGCCAGTGGTGATGTGCATGTTTTAAAAGAGGCAGCTACTCAAGTAGTGCCCTGTATTATGCAGAAACAGAAAATATTTTTAATTTAAAAATAATTTTGCTTTCCCCATCATTCATTTGGTCTCATCCCACTAAATGAACTAGGAAAAAAAAAAAAGAAAAGCTCCTTGAGAAGAGCAACATGCCTTGGCCAACTATTTACATACAGAATCATATAGATTCATGTAATTCTAATACCAGCAGCTTCAGCCTTCAGTCTTATTCTCCACCTGTAGTTTCCATCACATCAAATCGTAATGCTGCAAACAAGCAGCTGGGCAGAGGGAGGGACAGTGAACCAAACTCCTGAGCAGACATGAGTTTTTCCCATAGTTAGCACTAACCTGAAGGGAAAGGCTGCATGCTTCATTGAGAAGAGAGGGTTATTTAAAAAAATAATTTTTAAGAGTTGTGTCAGATTTGAGATGGCTCACTTGAAGTACTTTGGAAACATTTAATAATTAGTTTGTTACTTCATAATGAAAACAGGACAGAAAAAAGGACTCATTAAGTAAAATGTGGGAAAACTGCTGTTTTGACATCAGACAGCAACAAAATAGGAAGTAGTGATGCCAGACTGCATTAATCCTGTCTGAGCTGCCCCAGTTCATAACAGCGTAAGCCAGCCTGTCCTTACGGAGTTTATAGCCGACTGATAAATGCATGAGCTCTCATTTGCAGGACAAGTGCGTGGGCTGCTGCACACCCATGTCGCCCTACCGAGGCCAACACAGCTGCCACCTTTGGGGAGAGCTTGGTCCAAAGGTTGCATTTTTTTCCTGATTTATTTTAGGAAAATTATACCTCATTGTTAAGAGTAACATTCCTCACCGATGCTTAAAAGCACAGTTGTTAGCCTTGAACTATAGGTAAAGTTGTGTCCTGATAATGGCACATGCTGCCAGGGATGAGACCTCATGATCATGGCAAATCTCAAAAGATCATGCGCCTCCTCTGGCAATTATTTCTGACTCTGATGCATGGTAAACTGTAGACCTGGCACAAAACCTCTTTTTGACGTATCGGGCCGGGGGGTTAACTGGCCATCCTCAGAGTTCTCCAAAGCAGCGAATCCCCCACGCACCTTAGGGGGCATCCCGGGGAGATCCCTGATTCTAACCATGGCTGCTTGTTGCTGCTTGTGACATGATCTCATCTGGCCTAGTCCAGCCTAGTTATTTATTTTAGGCTGTCTCCATCACAAGACGGCAAGTGCCCAAAGCAGGCAGCGTGCTGCCAAGGCCAGGGTGTGCAGGGCTCACCCTGACTGGTTCCCAGCCACTTGGAAACTAGCCTTGCATCAGCAACCACAGGGCTGAACAAAACCACCAACACCCATGCAAAGAGCCCCAAACCCCAAAGGCAGACCATCCTTCAAGAGACCAGCACATCTCCCAAATGCATAGCGGCAAGATGCGCAGCTTGGCAGCAAGCACAGCTTCATGCCTGTGGGGTCCCCAGGGAGCACCAGCGCTGCTGTCGCCCCACACCGGCTGCTCCACCGCAGGAGCAGAGAGGCATGGTCAGGAGAAATACGGAGCGCTCCCTGGCCTGCCCCCAAGCAGAAGAAACTCATCCTTTATAAATGACGCCTGCTCCCGAGATCAGAGACCACACGGTCCCTCCCATTACCCAGAGCTGAGATTTATACAGCGGGGGGTGGGGGAAGCACGAGCACACGGGCTTGAGCAACTGGATACCCTTGGATTTATACTCCATTTGGGATGATAATGAGGTGGTTAATATAGAAATACAAGACAGTAATAAACTACTGACTTTTATAGATCTCGGTGTGAATCTGAATCCTCATTTGGCGACCAGTAGATGGGTGATATACAGCAGCCTGTCCCACTCCTGCTCCTCTCACAGCTTTGTGGGAGAGCAGCAGCACAAGGGACCCTGTGAGCGCCAATGCTGATAAATCCTGCCCGGCTGTGAGGAGATGGTGTCCACAGGACAGGATTTGTTAACAGAATATGCATCAACTAATCTCAATTAAAAGCATCTTCTTTTTACATAGAGGCCCCTTTTCCTTCATGCAAGCTATGCTCATTTTTAAACCCCTTAATTATATTGGAAATGCACCCTGGTAGCTGAAGGCAGATTTTGCTGCTAGCTTTAATAAAAGAACTAGAAAGGACATGTTTTCTGATGGGTGAGAAGGAACATTAACTACCACTAAATGATCTACTTTCAGGTCACGTAAAGTCATCTAAACTTGCCTTAATGTGCTTATAACTTTGAAAAAATCACAAAACCATGGAAGAAGTGTTGCAGATGCCTGAAAGTTCATATAGAGTTAAAAAAATGCAACTGGACAAATTCATGGCAGAAAAGGTCCCTCAAGGGCTATGATACAGCTCTCCCTTACAGCTGCTTCCGAAGCACAGACACTGGAGGCTGGAAAAACATTGCGGGGAGATGCACAGCCCTGGGTGCTCGTCTGGCATCACTGCAGGGCTGCTCTTGCAGCCGTGCCCTCAGCTGCTGCCACAGACCCGCTGCACCTCTCAAGTCCCACGGTCCTGCTTTGGGTGAGCCACAGCTCTGTTGTGGTCCAGGAGAGCCAGCAAACTTCATGTAACTATCTTTCAAAGTGAAATAGTGACTTTAGGGTGTCCTGCTCTAACAGAAAGCCTGACTGCTGAGAGCAGACAGTGTCAGCAGCTCCCAGCAGCGGAGGTGCCTGTGAGCTGTTGCCAGCTGGGCTTCCCCAGCAGCAAGGCAATAAAATCACAAGCAGCTTCCAAAAGTATTTCTCTTTGTGCCTGTGTGTATTTTTCTGTGCGAGAGACTTAGGAGCTGAAGTGATATTTCATTAAGGTAGCTGGAGCTAATCCTTCCCATCCCTATTCTTCTCAGAGGCAGTGTGGGCAGACAGGGCTGGGGCGGCAGGCTCCTGCTGCCTCCAGACCCCAAACCTGCCGGTTCCTCCGGGAGTGGAATATATGAGGATTTATATGATGGAAGAAAAAAGATAAAATGTTAGAGGAAATGGTCCAGAAATGCTGAAATAGAAATGAAGGACTGAAATAATCTACCCATACTTTATGCAGTGGCATAGATCTAAAAAATACCATTGGTATTTTTTTTTTTTATTGAGAACCCTTTTTCTTCCCAAGAAAAGTGTTTATGCAGAATCTCCTGAGAAGCTTCATTTTTTATTTATATATCCATATATATGAGTGGTGGTAATTTGAAGTCCTCCAAACAATCACCTGTAAATTACAGTCTTTCTAAGCAGCAATATATATCCACAAATCAGTCCCAGGACACTGAATCTATATGTGAAAAGGTCTATTTATGTCACTCCAGGCAGAGAAAAAAATTTGCTGGGTTTTATACAAAAGAAAATTTCTTATTAACATGCATAGTTAATTGGATAATAAAAAAAAGAAGAGCCCTTTAAAAGACCTGGGATGACTAGAAAGTTAATCTACTGAGCTCCTGGGCAGCAATACCCATGCCGCTCCCTGCTCCACAGGTGCAGATTTATCTGCTGCACAGCGCTGAGCACAACCCCTGGGTACTGCTTTTGTGCTGCACACACGCACTGGGAGAGCTGCCGCGGCACTGGGGAGGGAGCAGCCGCACTGCTGAGTGTTGGGCTACAACAGAGAAGTCACCAGGAGTGACTCTGCAAAAATGCCCTGCAAAACTCAGGGCAGAGATGACATGAGGGGAGGCAGGCTTGGAGCAGGACGCTGAGGGGACAAACCCCTAATCCCAAATCCCCTGCTCTCAGCAGCTGCGGCAGGCGGGCAGCCCTGGGGCACGCTGCTGTGCCAGCCCATCACCAGCCATGGGAAAGATGTACTGGTTTGAGCTATTGCTGTTGGGGATAAAATCTGAGCTTATTTTACTTGCCTGGTGTAGTGAGCCATTACCATATACACAAGTAGGCATTGCCCATCACACCTTCCTGCTGAATAAGCATCTGCCCAAGTTACCTCCTTGGGACCCTGATTTGGGACAGGGTGGGCGTCAATGGGCAAAATTAACTTTGGCCAGATCAGCACCGCCAGTGATCTGCATGCGAGCAAAGCCAACGACAGTTCAAAGCACGGCGTTTTTGTACCTGCAGCTTTCTCATAGCCATTTTCTTACCCATGGCCCGTATCTCCTGCTGTAAATGCAACGTTTTGGGGGTGTGAGGGAGGCAGGTTTCGGGAGCACTGCTAGATCACGTTACCAGCAACAAGGGAGGCGAGATTCCAGGACCCTGAGACTCATAATTTGTAACAGCAGAGTCCAGACCATACATATGCATTTTTTAAAATATGCTTTTCCTTGGAGCGAGCTTTTGGAAGAAGCCGCTCACAAAGCCAGCAAATGACATCAACCGAAAGTGCCATTCAACAAGTGGGCACTTAAGTAGCAGGAGTACTTTACAGAGGACAAAACATCTGATTGCTGCAGCTTTTTCTCCCATAAATTATATTCTTGGCTTCCCTCTTCTCCTCCTCTCACCCGGTTGAGTGCCACTGAAGTTGTGAAAGAAAACTACCAGTTGTAGTGGGTCAAATGCATGAAGTTAAAAATTACTGGGCAAATTTATCCAGGGAATTCTCTCAAGCATTCAGGTGAGTTTAAACATGAGCTTGCAGCAGCCCTGCTTATATGGCTTTTGTCTTCGTCTTCCATCAACGATCAAGGTTTGCCTGCACTGTCTTTTGTGTGTATTCAGGTAAGTATTAAGCCTCTCCACACAAGTCCTTGCATTTACCATATTTTTGGGGAAATGGAATGTTTCTAGGGCCTTTGCCGTGGCTGGGCAGAGGGAGAGTGTCAGGGTACTCTGACAAGGCACCGGAGTGAACAACTGGTGTAAGCTGTCACAGTTCTCTAGGACAGCCCGAGCACGGCCAGCACACTCTCAGCCATCCCAAGTCAAAAGGAAAAAAATCAAAATCCATTAATTCTGGGCACCAACAGATTCAGGAAGAGCACAGCCCCTTCACAGACATTCAGAAATAGGAGCTGTGTTTGCTGAAGAAATTATTCACTATGAATTATTTGCTCTACTAATAAGCTGCTTGCCCTCCACGCCTTGCGCTCACCTCTTCTCCCACACATGTGGGTATCAAGGAGGCCTCACTCCACTGAAATTACCAGAATCACCCAAAATTTACAGCAGTGCTGGGGCAAGGAGGCATCACCGGCCCATGGGGGCCGAGGTAAAGAGCCCCGAGACCTTAACGCAAGTGAGGAGCCTCTGCCGCAGCCCCAGGCTTGGTGTCAGGGGGCTGTCACGCCTCAGGGATGCTCTCCTGGAGCAGCGCCGGAGCCACCTGGTGCTGCAGTCTGTCTGCGGCGTTTAATAGCAGGAAAGCAAAGGGAGCATATGCCGGGGGACGTGACGGGATGGGGGAGCGGGGCGCTGGTGCTCAGAGCAGATGGTGATGCCCAGAAATAACCATAAAGCTGACTTTACAGCCGGTGCGCTTCTTCCTATGGATTTCCCAAGCCAGGGGTTCTGATCGCGAATCATGCCCTGTGGTACCCCCCCCACCAGGCTGGGGCTGCAGGGCAACCCCTGCAAGGCGGCGCTGCCCCGGGAGCCCTGTCCTCCACTGCGAGTCCGTGCAGAGGTGGGTTGGGCACTCTGTGTGCTACCTCCCCAAAACTGCCCAGTGAAAGCCTGCCTGAGCTTCGGGCTTGCTGCTGCAATCCTTCTCCCACACTGCTGCCCAAAATCAGCACGGGGCCGACACATTCCAATCTTGGGGAAATTACGCCCAAAACAGGGCTCTCCCTGCCACACTGCAGGGAACAGCAAACGCCATCAGGGTTGAAAGGCTTCAATAATTCAAAGGGTTTTGATCTTGCAATAATCCCTTTGCACAGTGCAACTTAGAGCAGACTTCGATTAAGGGATATCTTGTTAACTGATGTTTAGAAGAGTTTTTTTTTCTTTGTTTTGTCTGTTTGTTTTTTTAGTTTTTGCTTTTTTAAGGAGGGCTTAATGCTTGTACTGTCCCCATACCCGCCTGAGCGCTGTGACACAGCCGGGCATCGCAGCAGCCTGGCGATGTTGATGTCCTCCGGCTCTTTCCCCGCTTCCAGCTCCAGACATTGATGTATTTTAAGCTAAAAGGCCAGCCGAATTTATTGTCTTCCATTAGTCTAATACAACACAATTTATTTTTAAACAGCTTCTTTCATGCAAAAGCCTCCCAAAATTATTCACAGCAGATGACAGACTCTGCATGCAAATCCGGGCAGTTTATACCCTCCTGCGCGACACGGATCGTCCCACTGGCTGGACCGCACCCAGACAAATTTAATTATCCACAAAATGGCATCGTTGTGCTTTGTCCTGGAGAATGTGCAATCGAAACGATGTAGATACAGGCAACAACAGATATAGGCAGAGTCAGGGAAGAGACCGACGTGGATTAATACACAAAATAAAGGTTGAGCAAATCACACTGCAAATAAAGATGCCCAAGAACTTGGGAGGAGAGGAAGAAACACAAAGAGCGAGCATGGCAGTGGGTGGAAGCTGGTGGCACAGGAAGCAGGAGCTCCTGCGGAGGAGCAGGGAGCCAACCCAGGACTCAGAGGATGAGAGCAGTACAGCGACTTGACAGGAGATGAGCCAGTTTGCATCAGTTCAGGATCTATCCTTGTGCATTTCCACAAACAACAGGCAATTCCCCCAAAATCATTTACAAAAGTTTGTCAGCCAAGCCTCTCAACTGAGTTGTGGTCAGCAGAGGCTTATTTAAGTAACGGGGAACTCCCCACCCAGCGAAAGAGCGCAGCTGAGTGTGTGCCTCTCTGCCACAGCCCACACCCCTGGCAGGAGTGGGGCATTTTTATGGGAGCCCTGTGACCAGACAGGGGTGTCGCTCCCTCCTGCAGGGCTGCACAGTGCAGGGCAGGTGAGGAGGGCTCACCCCAGCTCACGGGAGCCACAGGGAGCAGGGAGGCCTGGCACGACAGCGAGCGTGGCTGAGAGGGTCCAGCACCAGCATCTTCCACTGGCCACATTTTAAAATTATAATAGTGATAGACTGGCTGGCAATTCAGGGAAGGACAGCTATAATACAACATAGATTTGTCCTTTGACTGAGGGGATTTGACTTAACCAGCGATTTGGCATTTCTTTCCTCACATACCATAGCAGCCTTTAGCAAGAAGTCAGAATTATATGGCACCTCCACATACCACATGCCCATCACCCCCCTCCCGACAAGACTCATCCCACTCCCTGGGCGCACTGCAGACACCTCCTGTGCTTTCTTCAGCCCAAATAAAAGCCCAGAACATCCCCCTACCATACATGTTCATAGCAGGTGCTCCCAGCCTCACTCCCCAAACCAGGTTCCCCCACTGCCTGCAGAAGCTGTAGCCCCGGAGCATCTTGCTGCAAACAACCCGCAGCTGTTCCAGCACAACCCCTTGGGGCAATTAAAGAGACAGGATAACAACCTGTGGGAAACAGCATGTCAGAAACCTGCCTTTCCCCTTTGCAGCAAGGAAGACTTCTGTTTAATTTCCTTGGACTGTCTGCCCCTCTACAGATAAATGAATAAATACAGTTTAAGGATCATCGGGGTGAGCTGTGCTACTGATAACTCATGTTTATAAAACCTCATCAACAAGACCCACCAGGGACCAGGAGAACATGGGCTGTCACACCAATAGAGCCGGTCACCTGCTGGAAGTGAAAACCAAAGTGATGGTTGGGCGGTGGCATGTGGCGAGTTGCACCACAGGAGACCATCCGCGCAGCATCTTGTCTTTGTGCTGTGGCACGTGGTCCCTGAGCGCACCCCAGCGAGGGTCAAGCACACACCAGCATGCGCTGGGGAGACTTTCCACCCTCACCAGTGTTTTGGTGAGGCATGTGGAGGGGTAACCAGGGTTTTTGTCAAGCTCAAGGTAGATGCGAACAGGAGGTACGTGGGGTCAAGGAGCAACCAGGTTCCCCCAGAGCATCATTGCCTCTAGCCCTGTGCCTGAGACTTGGTGACTTGTTGGAGCCTTATTTACTGTAGGGGTTGTAAAACGTGCACCTGCACCCAAACTGACCCCAGAGAGCAGCAGTGCCAGACACCTTGGTTTGGACCAGTGTTGCTGCTCAGCTGCACTTGATGGCCTGAGTTCACCTTCTGGGCTCATCGTGTGAAAACTTGCACAAAACCCACCTCCTCCATGTTTCCCCCCCCATTTTGAGAAGTATAATAACGTCCAGACACAGCGAATACCCACTTCCCTGGCCCCCGGGGGTGAAAGTGACTGTGGAGTGGGGCAAGGTTGTTCCCCTATTCCCACTTGCAAGCCCTAAAAGTTTTCCAGGATTTCATACTTAATACTTTTATCCAGCAATTTAATAGTCATGGCGCTTCAGCTGTTTCTGAAAAGGACGGTAGCTCTGCAAGAAGAGGACTTACTTGAAAGCTCATTCTTTATTGAAAAGCCAGAATAAAGTTCTTTGGGGAGAAATCAAATCATGGAAGTAAAGAGCCATGAAAGGATAAAAGTGTGGGGTTAAGCAGTATGTGGCTCAGAGCTTGACTTTCCCAGCTCCTGGCTAAACTCGCCAAAGCAGAGTTTCCGGAAAGCAAGGACAGCGGCGCAGGCAAGCGGCATCACCCACCAGCAGTGTAAAGCATCTGTAAAAGCAAAAGAAATCATCATTTGTGCACGAGCACATACTATAGTAATACGTCAGCTGGGGAGCCTGTATGACCCAGCAGGTCATGGAAAAGTGGCATTGTACCACTGCAAGCCAAAATAACGCCCTATGCATGGTGGGTGCCCTTCCCTGCTGTGCCTTCCCCGGCCGCCAGCCCCGGCTGAGCAGGGGCCGAGCCTTCTGCCTGCCCAGCACACCAGTGCCACCGGCTCCACGCCTGACCCCTCGCAAAACCGGGGCTGTTCTCAAGCCTGGCTGCAGGTTTGGAGGCACCACTTGGCACACACTCATGGATTTCACATGTTTTATCTGGAAAATGACCCCCTAGGAGTTATTTCAAGTCAGACGCCCCAAAAATCAAAGCATCCCATGTGATTAATTGCATCCCACGTGATTAATCACATCCGACATGATTAATAGCATGAAAGCTGTCTTGTATGCCTTGATTATTTATTTCTTTCTCCAAAAAGAAACAGACAGCTCATGCCATGTGAGAAATAAATTTTTCTTTCTGAGTTTCTCCTTGTCTGTAGAACATTTAAAAAGTGGAAAAGCCAGCGGCAAAGTATGTCAGAATTGTCTTTTAAGGGGTTAACATTTGTAAGATGAATGCTGCGAGAACTTTTTTTTTTTTAATTAAAAAATATATTTCTGGAGCAAAAACACAAGCAATAAAGAGTGTTTGCCTGTTGGGAGGCTTGTTTTGTAATGCGGTATGAATAACCAGCTGACAATCCGTTTTTTTGTTTTCTCGTCGTATGGGCAATGGCCACGAGCCAGCCAACTTTATTGTCCTTGAAATGTCATGATTTTGAGTATGCACAGAATTCCTAACTGCCCAAATTACTGCATAACATCCCTTTTTATTATATGGCAACAATGTGATCCTGGGCTCAAAGACTTACTAGTTAAGAAGATTATGTGTTTTCCTTTTTCTGTTTTGTTAAAGTGCCAAGTCTTGCATTTTTGGCATCTTCTAAAGAATAAAATGTCTTCTGAAATATTCTCTCTGAGCACAGAAGTTACCTCAGAGGAGCTTGGCGATGCAGGGCTTTTCAGTACTTTCTTGTTTGCTCAGAAGTTCAGACGCATTTCTTTTCCTCAAAAGCTTCCAATTTTTGCCTCTTTGTGTATATTGACAGCAAAAAAAATTGTCCTTCATAAGTTTGTGTTGCTTTACTTTACTGATAATTTATTTCTCTTTCCCCCCCCCGCCCTTCCCAAGTGTTGAACATTTGAGCTAGTGAGCATGAGCAGGCAGACGGCGGGCAGGCGGCGGGCAGGGGGTCCCACCTCACCCTGCCTCACCCTCGGCTGCATCCCCGCACCCACTGTCGCAGCAGCCCTGTCCTGCAAAGTGCCTGCCACCCCATAGCCCGTTCTGGGGCTGCACACCACCCCCAGCCCATTCCGCTGGCGTCCCTGCGGCTCAGCCACATGGGTTACACAAGCGTACCAGGAGAACCGGCACAGTTCTGGCCAAATTTAGCCCTGGCACAAGTGCAAAGCCCTCCATCAGCGGGAGACAGTCCTGTTGACAGCAGGATGGTGCTGGCTCCCACAGGTCTGGTCCCCAGCAAGTGGGGAGGCAGTGCAGCCAGAGAGTGCGGGGGTCTGTCACCCCAGCCCTGGGCTTCAGCGTGGCAAGAAACAGCGTGACTTTTCGGAGCCGCCTTTGCAGCCTGTCTCCTCTGGTGGCTTGTGCTTCCCCGGGAAGGCAGCCTTCTAAATATGTTTTCACCAGCTGACATTTAAGTATGAATAAACAACTATTATGCATGCACTAAATAGTCATGTTTTACAACATTGCCATTACACTGAGGAATTATTTATGAGGCTGCTGCTCCCCACCGGGGTGAGGGGACGCAGCGTGGCGTGGCCGGCAGCAGCCCCTGGGCCTGCCGGTGCAGCCACGGCTGAGCAGTAATGTTGATGTTTCTTTCTTGCCAAAGGCTGGGGTTTCCCAGAGCCTCCTCTGGGGTGCAGCGGGAAGACACCCTGCTCCGGAGGATGCTGTGTCCTGAACATTTGTGCTCCCAGTGAGACTTTTGGGACACCTTTCCCCCTCTTTGCGGCAGGCAGAAGAGAGGGCATCACCTCAGCCCCCCAGGGCTCCTGTTACTGCACCGTGTGTGCTACCGAGGCAAGACGCTTCACTGCATCTCTGGGCCCTGTTTGGCAAGAATATAAGAAATAAAATTTTAAAAATTATGACAATATATGCTCTTTTCAGAAAACCAAACTGCAAACAGAAGTCCTCCCTTCTGAACCTAAGCATTGAACATTAGAGGGGTTACTTAGGCTAAATAAGAGACTACTGAAAGCCATTCTTAAAGACTGGTGGTAACGGCGGCACGGTCTAAGCGACTTGCACTGTTTGCACATGTGCCCAAATGCACTGCGGTGCTGCAGCACGGCCGTACGCCTGTCCTCGGCCCCAGGACTGACCCTGCCCAGTCTCCAGCTACTGCCAGAGGCTGGCGACAGGGATGCCTCGCATGGTGTTTTGGCCACTCATTGCCCTCGAGCCACCTACTGGAGGCCACAGCTGGAGGAGTCACAGCAGCGATGGGACCCAAAGCCAAGGGGAGAGTTGTCAGGGTTGCGCTTCCCCAGGTCAGCTGTCGGGGTGGATGCCACCCACGGACTGTCCTTGGAGGGTGGCAGCATGTTTCTGAGCACCACTGATGACTGCCCTATTACCTCCAACAGACTACGTATAACTCCACTGGGATAGACATGGATGGCAAAGTGCATAGGGAAGCATTTTAAGGGTGAAAAAAGCCAGGCAAGCTGCAGAGGGAGCGGCAGACCCGAGGGAATCGGCACTTTCCCTGCCTCAGTGCGCCTGCCACATGCAGGCACCTGCTGGTGAGATGCATACGGGGCCGCAGGATAAGCCCCAGAGTGAAACACTGGTTTTGACCAACAAGGTTTTCATTAAATAAAAACACAATTTTCTACAGTTTCTACAGGGATGTCAAGACCTTTGAGTAAATACCTGATTCTATTTAATAATAATAAAGCTATTCCCAAGGTCATTTTCTTAGTAAAATCGCCCATAAAAGCTCGGGTTGCATTAGCAACATCTCTTTCCACTATCATTACCAGCGAGGGCTAAAACAAGCAGTAAGCCCCATCTGCCCACCTGCAGGCAGCCGGCGGGCAGCACCCGGCGGGCAGCGCCTGCCGTCCCAGCGCTCATCTGGCTAGCCTGCATGGGGACAATTGATTTGCCTGATTGGTCTTGCTTCAGCACAGTTTAGCAATAAGAAAAAGTGCAAGTTACACGTATTTTGCAGTGGAAAGAAACAAAAGGAGGGACCCAACAATTTCTTGCTCTCTCTCGGGTGCGCCCCGACTTCCCCTCCCTGGGTCATTTCAAATGCAGCTCGACCAGAGAGGCAAGTGCCAGCAGAGGAGAAGCTGGAGCAACCTGAAGAGCTGGGGCGCAGTGGGACTGGCGGCCGGGGACCAGCCCCACGTGTGAATGGCCTCCCTTAGCAAAATGTTTGCAACCTCCCTCTGCTAAAAAACCCATTTTTTGTGAGAAGCTGACTCCTGGGATGTGGGGACACAGTGGGGTGAGGGTACAGGGTGAGTGGCATCACCCCAGTGCTGTCCCTTCCCTTTTGGAAATAATATTACGAGCTCAGTGCAGGCATCTCTGCCGCTCACTGGCCAGTGCAGCAGAAGGCAGCAATTGCTACACCAGAGAGACAGCCAGCGCCAGAAATAGGGACAGGGTTTAGTGTGGCACATAGTGAGCTAATCAAGAATTAAGCCAGAAACTAACACTTGCAAAAGCCAGCTCTATCTCCAGCAACACCACATACCCTAACCTAGGAGGGACCAGCCCCAGGCACCAAGTCACCATGTCACCTACTGCCACTGCGGGCACCCCCAGCCCAGCCCTCCAGTGGCTCCACAGCCAACNGTGTGGCACATAGTGAGCTAATCAAGAATTAAGCCAGAAACTAACACTTGCAAAAGCCAGCTCTATCTCCAGCAACACCACATACCCTAACCTAGGAGGGACCAGCCCCAGGCACCAAGTCACCATGTCACCTACTGCCACTGCGGGCACCCCCAGCCCAGCCCTCCAGTGGCTCCACAGCCAACGCGGCTCTGTGTGGCCACTGGAGAAAAGCCTTCCTGTCTGAGAGCTGCTGAGGGCCGGGAGCTGGGTCGTTAGGGGAAGTGGCTTTTGAGCAATCGCTTGGAGGACTCCGCTCACTGTTCCCCCCCACTCCAGCAATTTGGAAGTGAGACACAGGGCCCCCGCCGTGCTGGCGGACAGACCTTGGCAAGTCCTTGGTGTGCAGTAGGGGCTGGCACGGGAGCACCCCCTAAAAGCCCAAGGAACCTGTTGGTGTTGCAAATGTCTGCCGCTGTGCCCATATGTCTGCTGATTTCCATACTAAAGACATTTACTGTATATGTTTGCCACCAGGGAAAACTACTGTCTACGACTCAGCTATATTACTGGAAGAGCAGCAGCGGTATTTCTGCTATTCTGAATATTGCATTTCCAGGACCTGCTCTATGGCTTTCAAAATCCTCCTTCCGACTCCCCATATTCCCCCCCAGCCAATTAGCGAAAATGCCCGGTTGGGGTGATGGCCCCCTCCTCCGCGTCGCAACGCCACACTGAGAGACTCGCACAAAACTGTGAGCCATCCCTTCTTGGCACTGGGAAGCACGGTTCGCAAGCCAATGACAGAGGGATGAAATGCAAATATAGCATTTCTTGTAAAGTAAATTAAGCTAACAACGAGGTAACAAACCGCTGTTAATATTAGATTAACTTGTTTGGCAAGATATGAAATTGGGCGAGCTGGATTGTCGATAGCAGAGTCCTCAATAGCACTAATGCTGCTCAGGGAAGTATAACATCTCTCTGAAAGTCAGAGGCATGCACCAAAAAAAAAAATTAAGACTGGAGGAAGAGCCAGAATCTGTGCAGCAATTACACCAGCATTAAAGATGAATGGAGAAGAAGCCTGAGTTTTTGATTGCATTTAAATACCGGCTTGTTTTTAATCTCAAAATCAGACAGTGCTGTGATCACCCGTTAGCCCCAACTACAAAAAAAAAAAGAGAAAAGATCATAGATTTTAACATTCATAGTATGACCTTAAAATACCCCTTTGATCTAAGATAAGGAGGCAAATGGCAGATAATTCAGAAGTTAAAGCCAGTTGTGTGCAGTTGGCAGCTGGCAGCAGCTGGGCTGACTTTGGGAACGATGAAGACTTCGGCAGAGGGGTCACCAGCAGCTGTGTCCTCAATGCAGGGACTGAGGCATAAGCTTAAATGTCATACTGTATGCCAGTGGTCACTAAAGTGATTAAACAGTGGTTATCTTTAGCAGTAAAAAGGCTATCTGCTAATACTAAATGATTAGAGTCTAAAATGCCATTTACTCTGCTCTGATTCCTTGAATGAATATGTATGCCAAGTGATGACTATAACACCATCAAAAGGTTTCTGTGCTCTGCTCTGTAGAGTGGAAGTGATTATTCAACAGCAGGTCTGCACTCCAGCACTTGTTTCTATTAAGCAAATTTGCAGTGTTCAGACAAAAATTCATGATTGCATTGTCCTCCTGGGATTTTGTTTTTTAAAGAAATCCCACTTCCAACGCTGTCCGGGGCACGGGCTGTGGCACATAGGCCTTGTCCGCTGCGTTGACACAGAAAAGGGGGGATGCAGCTGCTGCACAATTTCTCCCTTGTATTTTTTTCTTAAATATAAGACAACTGGACATTTTCTGCACCCCATTCAACAGCAAGAAACTGTGCCCTGTCCCAGACTTTCCTCCCACCCACCCAGCCACCAGCCAGGGCTTTTGCATGAAACAGCATTGTGAAATTCCTTGTTAGGCACAAGGAATGAGATCTACAGCTGCAGTGACAAATCAAGAGGGTTATCCATGAGAAATGAAGCCCCTGCACGCTGGCGGGGGAGTGCTGCCTGCATTTCACAACAAGGGCAAGAGCAGGGGGGCAACGAGATGCCCGGAGTGCCACTGCATGTGAGTCATGGCACAGGGTGTAACTCACTCCCCCTTTCCCCAGACAGAAGGGTGTTTTGACAAGGTGTAAGCGGGTCCAAGCTGCCATAGCAGTAGTGATGGAGGGCTCCAGGCCAGCCTGTGTCAGTGACCACTGAGCAAACAGGAGCAAAATGTTGGCATCCAAGCAGCATGCTGCTGGACCTTGCATTTAGTGTGCATGACTGGAATCACAGAATCATAG
>VZTV01087982.1:10152-55295 GCA_013400875.1 Anhinga rufa | reverse complement strand
GGGGTGTAGAGATCACCTTTAATTAGCAGTATCTCTCTGGGATTCAAGAAGGGAAAGAGGTTTTGACAGTAGGCAGCGGATGTACCATTTCTCAGATCTGCGAAACTGCGCTGCTCTGTATTTAATGTAGAATCGTAGCAAGAAACGCACACACAGACACCCTTCACCTGCGATGCAGGAGTGCCATTTAGCAGATCTGGCACACCATAACATGCATAAGAGGGAGAGAGACTTCAAAAGGAAAATGTGTGCCATCAACTAAGAGAGGGCATACCTCTAGTCATGTAGCTGAAACAAAAAGGCTTGTATACTCTTCTCCACCAGGAGCTCTGGAAGTCATCATGAATCACAAAGGAATAGACTTGACATCTCAGACATACATGAGCATTAACAAGGTATGATGGGGGGGGAGCAAGAAAAGGACTGAGTTGGTTTGAATTAAACCGAGTCTCAAAAGCAAGCTAGGAGACTTAAATATTATTTGAAAAACAATGCAAGATTTACCAGCTAAACCTTTTGCAGCTCTTGTACTGCCCGTTACAGAGAAAGGCGTTGACAATTCTTTTAAGCAGAGATACACCGCCGGAGCGCTAGCGCTTCACAGCAACACATGTTGTCCTCGAGCAGTACTGCAGGCGAATTTGCCCCACAGTTACAATATACTCTGTGATCTCTTTCATGGATTACTGCATATATAATAGCATCTTTCATCCAAGGATCTAGAAGGCTTTCAGCACATTGATTTAACCTCAAAACATCAAGTGGTATTAACAGGCTGTTCCTACAAGCAGGAAATTTTTGCAATAGATATGAGGTAACTGGTACCTCTGGGCTACTCATATGGGCCTAAGTTTCAGAGCTCTCAACGCTCACAGGATTTTTTTGTTTGTTTGTTTTCTTCCCCCATTTTCAAACATTACTTTCTAATTCCAAAGTCGATTAGTTGGCCAGCTAGCCCCGACTTCTGTCAGACGGGAGCTCCATGGAAGTTTAGGTTTCCAGGAACAGCAGTTTTAAAGTATTATTTTAAAAACCTGTTCTTCCAGTAATTTATAGCAAGCCTGAATCCATACTCTTCTTACACAGGTGGGAAACGTGAATGATCCCCCGCACTTCACTGGAGTTATCCCAGCGTCCATTTACACAGGCAGCACTAGAAGAGACTCTGATCTCCTGCCTTGCTATGGGACAATAGTTTTGGTTTTGCTATTTTCTCGCCTTTCTGGAGGTGGTGCTTCAGACCTGGACTGTCAAGAGCAAATGAGCTTAATGGTCCTATTTGAGTTTCTGTTTGTCTTAACTCCCAACGCATCGGGCTTGGTGCAGCCCAAGGCAGTCCCTTCTCGCCTGCACAAAACACCCCGCCGGCAGCCAGACAGACACACAGCCCCTGCTGACTGCCACAGGGACGTTTTTAACTCCTACCTCCTGCTCATTTAAAACCAGCACCAGTTCGGGTGGGATGGCACACACCCGCGGTTGCCCTGAACACGCAGCCTTTGAACCCTTCACATCCTGCTGCTCTAGAGACAAGCTCCCTGCCTGCCGCTACCCACCAGTCATCTCCTCCCCATTTCGGTGACTGCAGAAAGCCTCTCCCGGCCTCCTCCTGCCACGCACGTCATCCCCTTTCCTCTTCCCACATCCAGCATGCCCCACGCTCCATCCCCCCTCAGCCCCTTCTCCCCCTCCCTCCATTACCACCATACCCCTTGGCCAGGGGCCTCCTGACCCTCTGTTCCTCCTTTGCCCTTAGAAGACGTATCTTCATCGTCCTCCTCTCCAAAGCAGCTTCCTTCCCCTTGTGCCACATACCTTCCTTGCATTTTTTTTTCCCAGAGCAGGATCCTCCTTTTCCTACCCATGCAAGGAGCTAGATGCACATCCAAACTGTTTCTGTGCTGGTCTGGAAGCCAGGCTGCTCCCAGCACCCCTTCTTTCGGGGAAGAACGCATGCTGACACCCAACTGTATGAGCAACAGTCATGTTGTCATGAGTCACCCAAGAGATTGACACTAGGCCAGGGATATGGGTAAAACATGCAGCAAGCTCTGCTCTCCATTCCTTTTTCCATCCATCCATCCATCACTTTTGGCTTTCCAGTTTCTCCCCTTTGGTGAGAAACACATGCAATTTTCTTGGGAAGGCCCTGCAAAGGGAGGGAGGAAGGAAAGGAGGAGCTGCTGGCATGAAAAGCCAGGGAAGAATATAGGCAAAGGCAGCCTCTGACATGAAGCACGTAAATTAGAGGTGGGGAAGGAAAAGGTGCCAACACAGGCACCCACCTTCCCCATGGGGTACCAGTCAGAGGAGGGCAGCTATAAGGAAAACGGGCCCGCACAGAGCATTGGCCACAACAAGGGCTTTTTTAAAATATTTTTTTTTTTAGAGGAGAGGGCAACGGGGATACACGCGGTCTCTGCCAGGAAAGGATGAATAGGCAACCCTGGAAGAGCAGGGACAAGGATTATTGCCCAGCCCTGGGAACTGCTGCCTAAAACATTCTTGTGATTCCCTAATTGATTGGACATGGCATTCAAAATAGCACATTACAGAAAAGCAAGACAGAAAAATGCTATCAAACTCAGCGAAAGGCCGTCTCAAGCCCGGCCAACGATGAATTAGTTGGGTACAGCACTTCAAAAAATGGCAAGTACTGTAAAAGTAGCAGCATTACTACAGCATTATTAAGAAGATATTTCTTTGCAGACAGGAGCTTGGCACTATCTGTCTAGACGGGTAGATGGGTTTGGAGTCAAACTGATTTTTTTTTTTTATTATTATTACCGTATCCACTTCCATTTATTAAAAGCAAACTGTTCTGCCCATGACGCATGCAGCTTAGCTTTCTGCATGGCAATGAAACAAAATTCTCATAATTAAGAGCGATCACTGTGAGACAGCAGATGAAGGTAAGATTTAGAAATCAGACCTAAATCTTCTATTTCTGTCTTCCCTCATGGCAAACATAATGCCCACAGACCTGTTACTGGCCAATATTACCATCACCTTCAAATATATTAGTAGTAAACCTTCAGGTGAGATATCCCTTCGTGCAACTCAGTGACACAGCAGGTCAGATTTATTCTTCACACTGGTTTATTGACCTCAGTGCAGAGATTTATTTGGTCTGTCGTTTGAAGTCTCACTTTGCCAGTCAGTGCCAAATCCACCCCATTTTAAGACTACTGAAGGAACCATCAGTAAATTTGGCCCCAGTGCTTCCACAACTGAAATCCTGCCTATAGGAGATTTACTGCAATTAATTCAGCGCTGCCCTTTGCCACTTTCATATCTATAGCTGCTTTCTGACTGAGAGCGTTAACTGGATTATCAAGCGATTACCTCCCGCTACCGTTCTCCAGCCCCCATTATGAACCAAAGGTAACCAAATTTTATGGATCTAAGATGCTCTGCGATGTACCTAAGGCTGTGCCCAAAATAGTCAAGAGTTAGTTTTCAGGTACAGTAATAAACTGAAGCTTTTTATCTCAGTTAAGGTTTTGATTTATTTTACCTATGCATAATCATTAATATGGTTTGACTGTAGTATGATTTAATATACACTAACTACAGGAAACAGAAAATACAGAAGATATGCAATATGCAGTTAACACAAATTTATTTTAGTTTAAGTAGGGTTCCTAAACAGCCTAATAATGAGGGAGACAAGGACAACTCTCATTCACTATTGGCAACTCTAGGACTGAGAGCTTCCTAGATGGTGACCACCTCTACCAAGATCAACACAGGCCATTCTCCTTTACTGGGGTGCTCTCTGTTGAGTCCATCTGTTTCAGTCCATGAAACTCTGGCTTTTTGTCCTCATTCCCACAGTGCATGCTGTTTTCCTCTACTTGTGGGGTGTTAAAGCTGATGCCTTCCTTCTCCCTTCTCCATGCTATTAAGCCCAGCCTTGCATTTTAGTTACAACACTGTCTTTACCCCTTCTACGTCTTCTTTTCACGACACATCTAATTCAGATGAGGATTTAAGTAGTAGTTTACCTTAAGCATAAACTAAAGTCTCACTGACTCAAAGGAGAACCAATGCACATATTTATTAAGTACTATCAGAAATAGAAATGCCATCCTAAATCGTAACTACCTTCTACAAATCTCTTTTTAAGATACCTCTTCCTCATGACACCTGCAATAAAATCACTCTCAGTGGCCGTGTTAATAGGCACAGCCCCCAACTGCTTTTGTATCATTTCTCTTCATAAGCTGCAAGATTTACCAGGTAGGGAAGGCACTTTAACAAGTGTTTGCATAGCACCCACCACAGTTCACCTCTCATCTTAATGAATGTTAATAGCAATTAAGGGAAGCGCTAGTAGGTTCTTATTTAAAGTACAATGAATAACTATGCTTATGTTTATCATAATACTAAAGTGTTATTAAGACAAGGTAAAAAGCCCTGCTCAAGAATGAACACATTTATCCTACATCTGTATTGTCTTACAGTAATGCATGCTAAGATCTCACAGGTTGTTTTCTTTAACAGTTAAAAGATTACTTTAGTTCCAAGGATTCCTTAGAATTGCAACATTTCTGACCTGGCACGTCTAAAGAAAAATTTATGTTCCTTGGCTATCTTTCCTGTCAAATTATCCCTCTTTTTTTTTATTCTCTCAGAGTGCCAGCGGAGTAGAAAACCCAGATCCGATGTTTGACAATAAGTAAACTTTACTGACAGAAAGGGAAAGGGCTGGTGTTTTCAATCTACCAAATACGCTCATTGAAGAAAACAACAAGAAAGCAAAACCCCCAAATATACCGTACAATTTCTCTGCCTCCAGTTAGAAAAGTGCACGTTTGTTCCCAGCACACTGCTTCCTCTTGCTTTTACTTCTTTCCTTGCACAATATTTTAACATCAGAAGTGGCTGCTCTACACAAACCAAGGACACGGGTCTGTGTCCAGGCTCTGCCCGGCTGCTCCAAGGCCACCCAGCCAGACATAGCTCTTGCTCCTTGCAGTCTGTCCCCATCCCACAGCATGCCACGCTCTCCCAGCCAGTTAAAGGTCTGCACTACCAACAGGAGGAAAAGTCTCCATCTTTCCCCCCATTTCCTGGCTGCTCCTTCCGACCTCTGTCCTGCCCCCTTCACCAAGCCACTACCAGCATTTATTAAGGCCATGGGAAGAAGTACGCAAACCCATCAAAGCTGAAACTAAGAAGGGCAACAAATCTGATCAATTCCTCACCATGATTCCCCATGGGATCTCATCAGTATGAGACTGCAAAGGGGGGGTTGTGGTGTGACACGAGAAGTAGGGATGACGGCAGAGTCACACCGTCGCCTCTTTTGGCAGCCACGCCAGACTGTGTTGGCGTCAGACTGTGGTTTTGGCCACCAGCCTTTATTTATGTCAGCGACTGCTCAAAATGATATCCCTACCCTTCAACCCCTGGCTGACCGGGCTCCCAGGGACCAGTCCACCTCAGCTAACAGACGGCCTCTACGCACAGCCAGGAGCTCCTCCGCCTTACATTTATAGCGGCTCAAACACTTTCAAAATACATTACCTTTTTAAAACATGCTCCAATTAAATTTACGGTTTAAGTCTCACATTCACTTGATGAGATGGTGCCAGTAAAACTGAGCTGAAGGTAGTGAGAAGAGGAGAAACCCATCCCTTCCCTCTGGTTCGACAGCTTACTCCTCCTGCAACTCACTCTCACTGTCAGCACTCATGGAGGAAAAAATCAGTGGTTACTGATCCAGGCTCTTTGTGTCTTTCCCTTGACAAAATAGACTGGCACACCTGAACAGTGGGCGTACACCCAGCATATTGTATCCCAGGAAAGAAAAGTAGCAGAGAGCCACACTCTGCGGGTTTCTTTCTAACTGAAATGCAGCTAATTGCTAACTGGACACAGACCCGCAAAAACAACCTGGGGGGATCTGGGTTTGTATCTCTGAAGAGTAACCCTCTGAATAGCACAAAAATGTTATTGTTACATTAAAAGCGAAGAAAACCCCACCATCTAAATATCAAAGCTTAAACAAACTAAACAAACTTCACTCTTCAAACAACAATGATATATGTTTATGTCCTAGGCACCGAAAAATATCCAAGAAAGGCATCTCAGCCTCCCACCCTTTTGAAAAGCTTTTTATACATTGTAAATAACAAGTATCACGAACAGTGTGTCTCACAGTGCAAATGTTTAATTTACCACACATCCCCTGAAATTATAGTTTTAGGACCAGATTTGCTTGGTCGCCACCAGTTTGCTCCCAGTCAGCCTGTGTGCAAACATCTGTCCGGCTGCTCCCAGAGACATGCACACACAGCCCAAAGTTGCCAAGCAACATCCTCGATACCTTAAGCATCGGGCCAACTCGCCTGCTTTAAAAAAGTTGCTCAGAAAAAAGGCTGATAGGAAAGAACAAGCTTACGTAAGAACCCTGCATTTAGAAGAGGTGTTCTGCCTCTTTCCCAGAAAATTTCTGGGCACACAATTTGTTCTTGGTAGTAAAAGAAATGGAGCAATTCCTGTCATTGCCTCCAAAACAAGGAAACGATTTTTGTGCTGGAGTGCCTATGGTTGAAATTGAAATCTAAACAAAGATTCAGGTTGAAAATCAATTTTCTGGGTGACAACAAAGTATACCACCTGCCCATCCTTTACCCAAATCAGGGAACAAGCAAACATTGATTTGGCATATCTGGGGGCCAACACAGTGCCGCTGGAGACACTTAAAGGTAAACACATTCAGGGGTTACAGATGAAATGTAAAAATAATGTATTTGCAAAAAGCCTGTGAACCAGAGAGATCCAGGCTGCATTCTCCCCCACATTTGAACTCATTTTGCTCAAGCGTTAGTCAAATTATTTCCAAGGTCATCTTTAATATAACGATCAGAGCAGCCAAACACCCACGATTTTGAAGGTTTTAACGCTAGCTCCTGTCCCAAAACAAAGAAACAAGTTGGACTGGAATCTCTGTTGCAAGACAAAACCATGTTAATAGTGTCAGGGCTTACAAACAGCACCCGTCCTCAGTCTCCCAGCTTGTCTGCAGGATTCTGATGAGACCAGAGTGACTGATCACATCAGTTAACACTTTGGTATCTTGACCCATGAAGTTGCTCAGGAAAAACTTGCAATTGCCATTGCACCTATTAACACATATCATGAACTATTGGTGTTCTTAACAAAAGTAACCAGAGCTCATGGTATTTGGAATTTGTCTGGTGCTTGAGGTGCCAGACAAGTGCAATAGGTTGTAAAAAGAGTATTTTTACTTTAAGACTTTGTTTTCTCCTGACAAGACACATAACTGCAGAAATAATGAAAGCCACAAACATTTTCTCAAAGGAAAAACACGGTGGCATTGATACGAAGCATTGCATTTACCTCACATGCAGCACACTGTTGTTTCCTTTGCCATTTTAAGAAAGTTCTATTATTCAGTTAGTTTGGAATAAAATGTACCAAAATCCTCCTATTCTGACTTCAGTACTGAATCCATTTCTGGAGGTTTGGGCCATTTTACTGCTTTTTGTACAGGAGCTGATCTATAGTCTAAGAGTTATTTTAGAAAGAAATTTAAAAAAGGTAAGCAAGCCAGATAAACGAACTGATAAAAGAGCCTTCAGAATTCAATGAGTTGCTCTCCTATGTTCCTTTCACTTGGGGAGAAAAGTTGGAAAGAGGAAAATTAAGCATGGGAAAGGTTGTGTTCCTAAGGTTTTATTACTGCTCCCTGTCCTCTGTGCTGACCACCACCAAGTCCAGCACTCTGAGTAACCCTTTAGGTACTTCTGTCAGGCAAGAGAGAGCATATGCAATAGCTATAAGCATGCTGACAGGCAGCATTGCACATGCTGATCATCTATCAAAACATATGCTTTGATTAGTCAAACAGGCTACCTGCCCACCACGGCCAGGCAGGACACTTAATGGCTGAGCTCATGCCAAAGCATAACGTTTCCCTTAGAGAAGCAAGGTTTGTCTCTAGACTCTGCTAGACTACCATGGCTACACCACAACCACTACTCTCTGTCTCTCTTACCACTACGCAGAGTGGATTTGAATGCATAACATAAAAGATGCTGCAGCAGTGTCTCATGGTACAGAGCCTCCATGTCTTTCCCTGAACCACCCACCCTCTGCTTTGCATTGAGCATACAAAGTCCTGCTTTATTTTCCTTTTGGGGCATTCTGCTACTCTTTGAAGGAACCTGAAAGTGATTATACAGATGAATGATGAAACCTGAGCGCTTGTTCTCATGTTCCACCTAAGCAAAAAGGCAGGAGATATAGAGGCTTATTCTTGGAGAACTCAGCCTCAAGTTTCTACCACAACTGTTGCAACATATTTTTTGGGGTGCAAGAGTGCCAAAACCCTTCAGACACCAAGATCATTTTTATGTAGTACTCTAAAATGAACTTCAAAGAAAAAGCGTTTTCATGTCATCAGTAAATTCCTTACTGGCAGGTTTTGGTTTTGGGGTTTTTTCCCCCTGTTTTTAATGAGCGGAAACTAATAAGTAATAACTAATAAGTAATAACTAATAAGTAATAATAATAGTAATAATTTTAAAACCCAGCTTATAATGAACATTTCTTAGAATAACATGGTAAGAAGTCCACCCTTGGAGAGAAATAAGTATTTTATACTCCACAACTCCCATGAAATCAAATCCTCTGACATGTGTCCACTATTATGACTAAAGTAAGGACTTCTGAAGTTAAACTCCCCAGAGATTAACTTACAAAGTAAAGGAAAGCGAATTTTTCCATAATTGACTGGGATTTTGAAACACACGTGAATTGTGAGGTCTCTTGCAAAGGCTGCATCATCAGTGTGGATATTTTATTCACTTACCTTCCTCAAAGCCTCTCTAAAGCTAAAATTATGTTCCACGTTGTCATTTAGCAATTTTATTTAGACTAATCAAATAGAATTTTTGCTTTGCAGCTTCCCAGACATCACATTTTGTGGTGTGTCTAAGGTTTGTATAGAATTCGTCAGTCAATGAACTTAGCAGAGCACAGCAACATTCACCAGGCAATTAAGACATCTGGAAAACGTGCCATAAAGCAGCAGTTATCAGGCATTATATACATGCAAACTAAGCTATTATGGTAAGATTACATAGCATATTACATCTTATTTTCTTATCTTTTAGGTCCGTAATACCCTCTGCTTCTGTACTGGGAGCTCTGCAATTGCTCTTAACCACTTCTTGTTACCTTTTTTAGTGTCTGAAACCTACAAAACACTTTCATTGTGTAAGAATGGTGTAGAAAAAGTCAAGTCAAGCTGATGGCTGACTTGAAACCAAAAGCAGAGTGGTGGCTACTTGGAGAAGTTAGGATGCCAAGTGGTAGGGCAAGAATTCACGGTACCCTGTTCAAACTTCACTAATTTGCAGTGTAATATTTTTGATGTACAATAGGGAGGAAGTAACTCTCTCTAAAAGAAACACATGTTTTATATCACTTTGCTTGGTTAAACGAAAACTTCAGAATACATTGGCCTGCACTGCATTAGCTGAAAGAAGAAAACCACTACCAAAAATACTCAGTTCAAACTTGTCTGGGGAGTCCACACTCCAGATCATGAAAAGTTTAGTTGTATAAGCTACCTGAAAACAAAATTAAGATTTCCAGAAAGACAAGAAGAGAAGAGTTGGTTTTCCTTATTTACAAAAGAAAAAGAAATTGAGGAAAAGTAGGGAAATATTTGAAACATCTACAGCAGTTTTTTACCAAGTTAAGGATAAGGAATGTTTTGGGTACAATTTCCTTAGCCCACAGAAAGTAGTTATAGCTATACTTAGGCAATCCCAAGTATTTGAGAGTTTTACATATGGGGAACAACTGTACTCTGTGTGCACAGAGGTGACATATTTGAAGTGGAACGTGAAAGAGAAACAACAGCTGCTTGCAACTGCACAGCCGACACCAAGCTTGGACAAGCCCATGGAGCACCTCCACCTTCCAGGCCACCAAGCTGGAGACCTGTAGTGTCTCACACTCTCCACAACTGCAACTCCCAACAGCAAGAGTGCTGGAAAGATGAGCAACACTGCCAGCATCCTGGGTACCTGAGCAAACACATGCCTAAACATGACTCATGACAATAACAGAAAAGAGATCACATCACAGGAAGCCTGTATGGATGTGGTCAACCTGGCTCGTTTTGAAGGATCAATAAAGAATTGACCTGAGAAACCCAGGTTCTGTAGAAGAGACTAGCTGTAAATACCTGTTAGTGGAGAGGACTAAAACCAGCCTGAACTTCTTATCAGAGAAAGCATTTTGAAGGCATTGCAACGTAGCAGTAATATAATTTCCAACTGTATTGTATATTCTCTTCCCCAACTTTCCAGTGTTCCTATACCTCTTTCTATACCAGGTTCTCTTTACATACATATATTTTGGGACATAAAAACTACCAGGTATTCCTGAGAGTTTCAATCTCCCCTTCTTCCTCCCACCCACGTCTTTCTATCTCCTGGTTTTATGTAAGCCTCACAGCTCCAAAGAGCAGCAAAGTAACTTGTGGACGGGAAGCAGAGTGTTGCAACAGTCTGCTACTAGAATAAGAAAATGAAACATGGAAAGGCAAGGTGGGATGAATTGTGCTGGCATGAGTCGTGTGACATTTCTTAACTCACAAAAAGATTAACTTTTAAAAAATTTTTAGTTAATAACAGCAACCCAGCATTGTATAACTCAGACTCCCCAGTGGAAAACCAGTACAAACTATTTGGGCCTGCTCTTATCCAGGTTTCCTATATCTCTATAGTTTTCTTTACTTTTCTGTAGTCTTCACTGTACTGTCGTAAAGTTTACTTTCTAGCATAAAAGAAACTCTAAATATTCATATATGTGAGAATGAGAAAAAATAATCAAGACATTTTGTGCAAATGTTCATCATGACTCTGAGAATGCACCAACCTATTTTAACATCTATTATGTTTTCTAGTACATGATTTTAGGAGGTGTTATCCTCGAGTTATTATAAGCAACAAAAGGATTTTCATGGCCAGAGCCAGGCCAAGCAGTTTGCTTCAATGAACAGGTTTAAAATCCGATTTGAAAGCTGCAACTGAACCTGAGCGCATTGGTTGGAGGAAAGGAGGGGGCAGACAGAAGCAGCCCTCCCTCCTCCATACCCATTTCCTAATGTATATTCTGCTTTCAGGCACCATTCGATAATTATATTGAATTTCACAAGATCACTTCTCTGCCTGAACAGTTGTGTTGTTTGTAAAAGTAGGAATTAAAGTAGCATTATAAAACTGCAAATAAGCAACCACTCTGTCTTTTTGCACGTAGGTTATTCTTGGCAGCGTCAGTGCTATTGCAATGCCTTATCTTGACATGTTCTTTTCCACTTAAGAAAACCAAACCATTGAGAAGCAACAGATACTTTCTAAACCTCTGTTTGAAAATCTTATCACTCACTCAACAGGAGGCTGAAACAAACAGACTATTGGGAGTCCCAGAGAATAGAGCAGAGGTGGAAAAAATATAATAGAATCATGTATGTCTATAATATCTGCCACAGTAATTTTGCACAAGCAAACATGATACACCCCCCTGCAACAGAACAGGTCTAATCTGGACAGCTCAGTGGGTGAAGTCCTGGGCCATTGAAACGGATGGGGAAACTCATCAGTTTAATGATGCAAGGGTGTCCCCATCTCACACGGTCCGATAGTCCTGGTGGTCAAGCAGTTGACCCAATAAATCCAACAGGAATACAGAGAAACAGTGCATTGGCCGACTGTTCTGTTTTACAAATTAAACAAAGATAATTTTAATAGCTGTGCAGTTGTATAAATATGTACTATGGGAAATTAAATTCTGACTCCATTCCCTTATTTGTGTTTTACCCAATAGTAGTAATGCTGTATTCATTGATGATTTTTTAAAAATGACTCTATTTTTCTTTTTTTCCAAATAAATGAAAAAAGCACATTGAAAGGAAACAGCTATGTTATGCCTAGTAATGAAGTAATTATTACAAGATACATACCCATCCCCAACATATTCTAGCATGTAATTACAGCCTATTTGATAATTCAATTCCAAATGCAGTCGATATTTGTAAATTACGCACACTCCTGCACGGAAAAGACAGCAATGGTGCTTAATGTGGGTAGTTAGTGCAATTACAACAATTTCTCATCCAAGTTATGTGCGCAAGTTGATTTTGTGTGCAGCTCAGCATTAGACCTCCTAGACCCACCCCACCCCCCTTTCCCCAGCAGCACATGAAGGTCAGCTGCTTTTAACACCGGAAATTTAGTGAAACAGCTTGGTTTGTTATTGCATTGGAACTGGTTTTAGTCAGGGCAGCTCACAGCTAAATGGCAGGCAGAACAAGCAAATTCAATTAAAATAGCTCTGAGGCAAAAAGGAGATGAGTGTATTAGGAAAATATAAATGGGAATTTAAATGGGTGCTACAAGAGCAGAACCAGGCCATAACACAACCCTCTTTCCCTCTTTTATACCCATGCTTTTCTCTTTAACTCTGAAGAACATTTTTAAATAGGCTGCTCCACGACTGTATCTTATCTTGGCATACAGTGAGCAGACACAGAATAGCCAGAGTTTTCACCAATCCTGCCACACCAACCCCTTGTTGTAGAAGAGAACTTGAAAAATGCATGGTCTGGAGTATTCCTCTTTCCCAAGCTTAATTTTGTCCCCTCTTGCAGAAAGAAGGCACACAGAGCATCCTTTCTGCAGGGCAACAGTGGTGAGCGTGCACGCAGGGAGGTGGGCGGGGTGCAGGCAGGGTAAGAGCTGCCACCAGCCCTGAAGCAAAGGAGAAGGGAAAGCAGGTCGCAGCCACTACGGCTCCAGGGCTGCTCTGACAGCAGCTTCAGAAATGAGTTTGCAAGTCATTCAGTCCAGCAAAAACACTGCCAATATTCACAGATTCACATGAATGGCCACATAAGCCTTTTTTCTGGTTTGTTTTAAATCACTGCAAGACACTGCTCCACATGTTGTCGAGGATAGCATACCGCTTTCTTGGGCTCACTCACTCAGAGCAGTTTGGCACCACTTCTCTAGAGCTTGTTTTACTCTAACGAGTCCTAGAGCAGAATGTCACCCATGAACTGTGCAGCTCCATGCCTCCCCAAGAGCCAGAGTTCTGTGGGCTAGGGCTCATCTATGCCTTGCTTTGCAATTAATTAATCACATTCCTTCTCTTCCTCGTTGCTTGTGGCACCACGTTTATCTCCCAACTGCAGAACACTATCTAGATGAAGGAGAGTCAAACCCATTTCAGTCCCACCAGATACCAGGCAGTCCTACACAGCACAGAAGAGAAACAGGAAAAAAATTAACATTTTCATTACATTCAACTACTTCTGTGTCTCTCAGTGAATTTTTTTTTTAAACTCAACTGTCTGTGTGTTTTCATAACATCTACATGTCTCTTCTGAAAACAGCCTTAACAAAAATTGGCTTTCAGTGGGTCTCTGTTACCATAATAGCTGTGATGTGCAGCTACATCCTTCTGCGCTAACACTGGATCAGACACCAGGACCCATCCAAATTACCGCTTCAGTTCTGCTTCTGCGACTTCTCCAGAAGTTTTAAAAAAAAAAAAGTCATCAAAGCAATATTTGAGTAACATGTTACTGAAGTTCAGCCTCAAAGTATTGACTCTTTAGAACTAACTAAAACCAGGCATTTTCTGAACTAACACTAGCCAAAGTTGTTTGGTTTTTTCTCCTTTTCTTTTCTTAGCATCACAGTAATGTGTCCTCAAGCACAAGTACTTTACTTTCTCAGAACATGCCTAAAATTTCCTTGTGGCTTGCACGACAGTCTTAATAATCAGAGAACTAATGGACTTGGGATGAAGACAGACCTCAGAGGATACTGAATAAAATCTTTTCCGTCCTTAGTACCATCTACTATTTGGGCCACCTTTTTAAAAAAGATTTTTCTCCTTTTTTTTTTTTTCTCCCCACCCTTGATTTATTTAACAGTTCTAGTGATCATTTTCAGGTGTCAGTATGAAAATGAGAAACCGTCTTCTATTGATACACATAAGTAACATTATTAATTCTTTTCCCATAGCATCTGAGAACTCTAGGCAGCGATGAGAGCTAAAGCACGCTATACCCTGTACACATCAACAATAGATAACCCTTGTTTTAGAGAGGCAGGATTAAGATTAGCAATAGGGCTAAAGTGAAATTATTTTGAAACTCAGAACACTTTTCGCAGTGAATCCAAGCAACTTCACATTTCTTACATGTAATTTTGTTTATGTTGTGTCTAGAGCAAGTGTAACTTGGCAGGAATGCAAAACTCTGCAGACAGATATGGCAGCAGGAGAAAAGATAGCAACTCTAAAAATAAAGGCTCTAACAGTATCATAAGCAGGAGCCAACATGCAGAAGAAATACTTTTTGCTCTCAGCTGGGTGAAAGGGCTGGTGGAAGCCCATGCAGCAGAAAGGCGCACTAGGCCTCCGAAAGACCATTTTCCTTTTTTTGAGTGAACTGGACAGGGCAAAGACATTTGTGGCCCTCTCTTTTTACAGAGAGAACATTGAGGATGTAAACAGATTGATAAACTTCAGAGGAACATGTCACTAAGGCCAACTTTTACAACAGAAAATTCACAAAACTGAAATAGGAATACAATTTTATAAGTAAAATTACCCGCCAGAATATATGAAATTAATATTACAGAAGTCAGTACTTAAGAAATGCCAGAAATAAGTTGCCTTCTTTTGATGCACTATTTCCAACCCTCCCTTTTTTTTTGTCCAGGAAGGAACTGCTGCCTCATCCAGTGTAGAGTGAATAGTATTTAAGGAATTGAGCTATGAGGACAGAACTATCAATTTCTTCACATGCTTTCCTGTAGTGCTTAACACTGATAAACGAGCACTGCATGAATAGCCATCGATACTGATAATCACCATCTTTCCAGTCACCATTTTACACAGGAGACCAAGCCACCCACATTAAAGTCAAAAGCATCCATCAATTTGGGATGCCCAACCTGTGCCACCCAGGGAAGAGTGCTTATACCAGTTGGTATCTTCTAGCACTATCCCAATACATTTCAGCTACAGCTAATCATTTTTGCACTGTGATTGTCAAAGCACAGCTGAAACCTCAGAAAAGGGAAAATTCAGATAAAGTGACATAGCACCACTGGGGAGCTCTGGGGCAATGGATTGGACTGAATGATCAGTCAAGTCTTCTATTTCATCACAGAACGGTAGGTGTTGGAAGGGACCTCGAGAGATCATCTTGTCCAACCCCCCTGCGTGAGCAGGCACACCTAGAGCAGGGGGCACAGGACCGCGTCCAGGCAGGGTTTGAATGTCTCCAGGGAAGGAGACTCCACAACCTCTCTGGGCAGCCTGTGCCACTGCTCTGGCACCCTCACAGGAAAGAAGTTTTTCCTCATATTCAGGTGGAACTTCCTGTGTTCCAACTTGTGCTCATTGCCCCTTGTCCTGTCATTGGGCACCACTGAGAAGAGTCCAGTCGCATCCCTTCAGATACTTACTTCAGATACAGTGCTGGCTCAGGGTCAGCTTGCTGTCCACCAGCACTCCCAGGTCCTTCTCAGCAGAGCCGCTTTCCAGCAGGTCAGCCCCCAACCTGTACTGGTGCCTGGGGTTGTTCCTCCCCAGGTGCAGGACCTTGCACTTGCTTTTATTGAATTTCATCAGGTTCTCCTCAGCCCAGCTCTCCAGCCTATCCAGGTCCCGTTGGATGGCAGCACACCCTTCTGGTGTATCAGCTACTCCTCCCAGCTTGGTACCATCAGAGAACTTGCTGAGGCTACACTCTGTACCTTCATCCAGGTCATTGATGAATGTTGAACAGGACTGGACCCAGTACAAACCCCTGGGGGACACAATCACCTGCACTGCCTTATCCCATTTTTTACAGCCCTTCTGCAAAAAGTAAATGGCAGGCTCACTAGCTTTCAGGCATACCACTGAATGAGTCCTACCTGGGATAAGGCAAAGATACCACCTTCCGGTCCCTTCCTCTGAATTTTTTCTCTTCTGCTCCCTTCTCTTCTCTCACATTTTGATCCTTGTCATACACTCCACTCTGTGGCTTTCCTTCCATCCAGCCCTAGCCTTTTCAACTTGTTCAAGTGCTCACTGAACACAAAGTTTTCATGCAGTGTTTCACACAGTATGGCCTTGCCAAAAAGCCACGTACCCTGCCAGGCTAATACGCATTGCCTGAAAGCACAAGAATAATAGAATTTTTGAGAAAGGACTGTCAAAATGTTTTAATATAGGTAAAACAACATAGTATGCTTTCATTCCTGAAAACAATATTAAGATAATTTTGACTTGGGGAAAAAAACAAAACCTTTCTCTTCTACTACAGGTGAGGTACACACTCCTTCTGGATAAAAGGGTTAGCCTAACTGTTTCAAATCTGGAATAATTATGGGTGGAAAAACAGCTTCCCTGAGAAACACCAGACTAGCAGTCATTCCTGCTGAAAATCAATTAAGTTTATACAGCATAGGATTTTATTTGAATCATTGAATAATTCAGGATGGAAGTGGCCTCTGAAAGTCATCAAGCCCAATCTCCTTACTGAAAGCAGGGTTAACTTCAAAGTTAGATTGGTCGCTCAAGCATTTGATCTGTAAAGTTTTGAGTGTTTTCAAGGATGAAAAGTCTGCATACCCTCTGGGCAACATGCACTGATATTCGACCACCCTTACTGTGAAATTTGTTTATTTACACCTAGCAGGAATTGCCTTTGCTGCCATGCACTTTTCAAGGTGAGTCTTATCTACCTTATCTATAAACCATTCATAAGATCCCCCTTTAATTTTTTCTTTTCCAGGATAAATAAAGCCACACTTCCTTCCTCTCTTGGTCTGTCATCCTGTCCTTCAGCCTCCTTGCTATCTTGGTGGTACTCATTCTAAGACTATGAATCTTTCTTCCATGGGAGCAGGACCCAAAACTGGGCACAGGACTCCAGATGAAGCCTGTCTATTGCCGAGTAGAGGGGACTTCTCTTGAAATGCCATCTATGCTCTTTTTAATCAACTCTGCCTGTGATTGGCCTTCACTGCTGACTTGCATTCAACTTGTCCACCAAAAGGACTTGCAGGTCCTTTCCTAGAGAGCTGCTACTCAAATGGCCATCGCCCAGCCTGTGCTGTTGCTTAGGCTCATGCCCTCCTTCTTTGCTAAGCTTCACAGGGTTCCCTCCTAGTCCACTACTGCAGTTTTTTTGTGGTTCTCCCTTCCTAACTCCTCAAAAATTTAATCCTTTGCATAGCACTGTAATAGTGAACAAGAATCACTTACACTTAACAGGGAAAAAAGTCTTTGGAGCGTAAAGTCACCTGGCAGGTCTGCCCATCCAGACCTGAATCCTGGCATGCCTCTTAACAGCTCACGTCCAAGCCTAGGACTGAGCCGGCTGCTGCTCAGTCAGGGAGCTGATAAGCATCCACTGCTTTCAAAGGCAGCCCACATAACTCAGTGCAAACTCTGCGCCTGAAGCCTTCGTTAGAAAACATCCCCAAACCACCTTCCTGAAGGAACACAGTACATTTCTTCCAGCGTTGCCTCTCAGAACATTAACTACCTTCACATGAAGGCATGCAAAAATCAGTGTAAGCTAGGAAGTACTAAACCAGATGTGGAATGGGGAGGAATGACTGATCTTTTGGGGAATGAGGTGAAGGACGTAGAATTGATAGGTTTCTTTTTCCCCTTCCTCTGAAAAGAGCATGAAGCTGATGGATGATTTTTGAAGGAACATGTTGTTAAAAATGTTGGCAACACATCACCGACCTTTCAGGTCTACTTAATCAATTAAAATGGCTGTCTCTGAAAGAATCAAATTAATATCAGACATGAAAGATGGAGAAAAAGCAGGAAGCTGGAGAAAGGAACAGTTCTGGCTGACTCATCCCTTTGAGATTCCTGTTTAATGACACTTTGGCCACAATGGAGAAAGAATTGTTTCTCAAGTAAAAAGTTCATGGAAGGTAAATCACTTCATCCGTCATCACTGAAGCAAAGTACTGATGCTCATTGCCATCTAAAGTTCCCACAATATTTAATTGAACCAGTAAGTGACATGGCTGGCTTCTCCGTCAGAAAGGTTAGTGTGTGGCCCCACACAAAAATAGTTGCTGGTGATCTCAGCTGCAATGTAATCACCTGCCCACGCCAAGGGCATTGCAGTTCTGCTGCTTCTCAGACAAAACACTTCAATCATGTCCTTATGTACCTGCTTTGGTCAGCTTTGGGTTTTTTTGGTGTGATTGCATGTGATATACAGCTCTCTGCTAGAGCGATGGGAGGAAGACTGCCCAACCTCCCAGAAGACACTAGTGACTGCACATGAACCTCATCATCTGTGCTTGACATGTTTCTACTGTGTAAAAAAAAAATAAATAAATAAAATTTCTGTTTGCTAGTAATTAAGCTGCAGTTGTGGTTACTGGATTGGATGTCAGGGTCAAAAACTAGTTGTGAAAAACACAGATCTCGTGCTCTTTGTATGGAGCTGGGGTCTCATCTGGCATAGGCTGGCAGGGCTCCACATGGACAGTCTGGCTGGCTCCCAGTGTAAATGGGTGATAAATATGGTCTTTGCTTCATCTGCGAGGCTTGGGGTATCTTAAATTTGACAGCCACTGAATGAAACTTTACTCTGGGATTTAGAAGCAAATTATTGAACTGACTTGTTAAATTATGTTTCATTAGCAGCAGGAACATTACAGTTGCATCCTTTGTTATTTGAGCCTTCAATTTGATTTTGTCAAGACTGTTTCATAGTTCAATTTTCTAAAGCAAATGATTCTGAAAGGTTGTGCAAAGGGCATAAAGACCAGCAATAGAGTAATGACTTTCTGAGCTATCAGTTAGGGGTGGGGGGTAATTTATTTTTTTAAAGTTATAAAAACAAATCTTAAGTTTCTCAGATCAACAGTCCTCAATGACGTCATATCTACCAGCATATTCTCAGCCCAAAGGTGTAAACCCTGAGGAACATCGCAATGCAAGAGTTTTGCTTGCCTATTTTTAGGGAGCCTCAGTGAGTTGCTATTCGATATGCATCACAGCAAAAGAATTGCCAAATGCCAGCAGAGGAGGAAAAGAACTGGAAAACAGTTTAAATTACTTTTGTAATTCATCAGCAAGGTATTAAGGAAAAAAAAAAGAAAGGAAGAATGGCTGATTCAAAGCCTGTAAGGAATCATTAAGTTTAAATTTACCTCTGCAGAGAATGAAATCACATCCGGAGCTTATATTACCTTTTTCCACAGAAGCAGAGCATATTCACTTGTGAAATCTTAAACAGCATGAAATGAAAGACATGTAAAATAAAAAAAAAAGATTCTCATAAAAGATTTAAAAAATAATATCTTTAAGCAACATAAAGACCATGGACCTATGAAACTTATTAAAAATGTTCAACACCCTGCTTATTCACTTCCCAAGTTATTCTGCATATTCTAATATATGATCATTTTATGTTTTCAGCTGTGCCTAAGAAGAGCAGCCCCATGACATTTTTAAGCTGTAGGTGCCCAGACTGCCTGATGAACTTCAAGACTGGAAGATTACAGCGTGCTCCAAGCACAGCCTTGGCTTGGGAAGTTTTTGGGAACAAGAAATGCAGCTACTCAATTATCATGTGAAACTTGAGATCACACCACTTATCGCCAAAGATAAAAAAGATTTGCATTAGTTGTTGGGTAGCTTCTGAGAATAATGCAAGGAACCCAAGCCTTAATTTCCCACTCTAGCTTGAAACTGGTACAATGCACAGCAAAATAAGGTCTTGCTCAGTGACTGAAATTCATGGTGTAATTGAAAAACCTCTGCAGGACCCAGACAGCCCACAGGTCTCCCACCTAGTTCAGGAAGTCCTGGGGCAGCCCATGGCTGGAGTTAACCCCATGCTGATCATCACATGAGAAGGATCTCTGCCAGTTTTGCAAATGTGCATTTTTCACAAGCATCATGGCCACACATCTGAGGAAGGTTTTGGTGTCAGTGGACAAGAGGCATATTCTAAATCCCACATCAGATGAAGCCATGTAATCATGCAAAATACGGTACATTTTGTTAATGGCTCCAATTTACAGAGATGTCACTCGCAGATTTGAAGCACAGCAGACTCATACATCACCCATCCTGCAGCCCGGGCGCCCGCTCTGTGGCACAGACTCCAGCGCTGTTGGGACCTATTTAAAAGCAGCTGGTGGATAAACAAGCGAAGCATCCACAGCAAGCAGCCCCGGGTGCTGAGGGACCGCCGTGCCGCTGCAGATATTTCATCTGCGGTTACTGCCACCAGAGAACATGTCTCCAACTCATGGCAGGAAGGCCTCACCGAGCAGCTGAAACACTCTGGTCAGGTCATCAGCACTAACTGAGGGGAGGAAGAGCATTATTTTGAAGTAGCATAGCCTAGAAATTAAATCTAAGCCTCCTTCGCAGGAGGCTGGAGGATTATTGCACCTCACCAAAGCCATTTTTGTTTACCCGAGCGCTTCCTAACCCACAAAGTATGTAAAATACATTGTCTTTTAGTATTATTATTTACCCCTGTACTTGGCACTGGTGAGGCCACACCTTGAATATTGTGTTCAGTTTTGGGCCCCTCACTACAAGGACACTGAGGTGCTGGAGCATGTCCAGAGAAGGGCAGAGAGGCTGGTGAAGGGTCTGGAGCACAAGTCTTATGAGGAGCAGCTGAGGGAGCTGGGGTTGTTTAGCCTGGAGAAGAGGAGGCTGAGGGGAGACCTTATTGCTCCCTATGACTACCTGACAGGAGGCTGTAGTGAGGTGGGTGTTGGTCTCTTCTCCCAAGTTACTAGTGACAGAATGAGAGGAAATGGCTTCAAGCTGCGTCAGAGGAGGTTTAGATTGGATATTAGGAAAAAGCTCTTCAACAAAAGGGTTGTCAGGCACTGGAACAGGCTGCCCAGAGAGGTGGTGGAGACACCATCCCTGGAGGTACTTAAAAGATGTGTAGATGTGGCACTTCAGGGCACGGTTTAGGAGACACGGTAGTGTTGGGTTGACAGTTGGACTTGATGATCTTAGAGGTCTTTTCCAACCTTAACGATTCTATGATTATAAGCATGATTTAGTTCTTTTCTATGGGAAAAAAATAAAAAGAGCTCTACGATTACTAAGAACAGAGATAACACAACCCTACTCATCAGTGGCATCTACGGAGTGAAAAACTCAAAGTGCTCTGAATTTTTACACAATAAGGATGAAATTTATAACATTTTCTGCCCATTCCTCTTAATGTGTTTGGTAAAAACTTCACATGTATTCTACAGAGCAAAAAGTCAGTCCAGAAAAGTCTACATGCAAGACATGAATAAACCAGAAATATAACATCATCTAACCCATTATAGTGTTACATAAAGGGGGACATATTTGTATATAACCAAAGTATTTTTTAAAAGTACTTGGAAAAGAACATGCAGTAACCATGGCCAGCAGTGGAGTTCTTTTATATATACTTTTCTACAGAAGTCTTAATAGCAGCCTTTCAGCAAAATTCACTTTCCTATATTAATTCATTACTAATTTGAGATATGTATAAACTTGAAAAACAAAAATAATTTAATGCTTAAAACAGACTACAGAAGACCTCCACATAATTCACGTTACTGCTTTTAAAGTAGACTCCTTACACCTCTCAGTCAGTTTTATCTTATTCTCCCACTTCCCTTTCCAGAATTCACACCACCGGGGGGGGGGGGGGGGNNGGGGGGCAGAATTAAGAAAGCACATTTAACTTTTTTCTCCAAAGGATCAACAGTGCCAGGCAGCACAAGGCAGTCAGAGTTGTCACAGTGCAGAGGTTTTGAGGATCTTCACTGAAACTGCAGGAATGTGAAACCTTTGCCTGTAGCCAGCTGGCTGCCAAAGGGTGATTGATTACTTAACCAAATTGCAGGAACAACCAATTTTGAGGTGATTGAATGTATTTTAAATCCTGATTATGGTTCGAAACGCTCATCCTTAACATCAGCCTGGTACCGCTCTTAAGAGGCTCATTAGGATTTGTGCTTCCATTAGAAAAAAAAATCAGTTATGCCTGTGTAAAGAGCAGCTGCACTTTGCCAGGACATGGGCTAAACCCAAGATTAAACCCAAGCCACCTTGCCACCTTATCTGATAAATCCAGCTGTAGCACAATGGAAGTAGGAAGAGGAGAAAAGCCTTCGTCTCAGAGCTGACACACGGATACTTTTGCTCCACCCATATGTAATGACATTTCCCTATATACACAGCCAGAGAGCAGTGGTGGAGGATATGACATTTTTTATTAGTCCTTAATGTTTATTTTACTGTCCGTTTGTGCAAAGATAGCCTCCCAGATCATATCTCATCAAATGCATAATGAGCCAAATTATTCTCTACTACTGTAAATCCGTGAAGGTCCATTGATCTCATTAAAGAAGGGCAATTCACACTTGCAAAGAGGGTGGGTGACTATTTCTAAGTGAGAGCAAAAACCCTAATCCTGGGGAACCTAATTCGTGGACAAAATGCATACAGATCACTGCCTGTTTTTTTTTAATCTGAACAGCTATATTTATACTAAATATTTACTGTAAAGAGTTAAATAGTCTTTAGAACAATTTACTGAGCTTTGGGGACTTTGACAACACTCTACAGTGTTTGCAGAGTTGAATAAAGGCAGCTTCCTTCCTCTGCAAAGCCACCAGCGCCTGGGACTCGCTTGGCATTTCTAAAGCATTCTTTCCTCCATCCCTTAGTGATGATAACCAGGGACACTGACCACAAACCGCCCTATTCACCCCTGCCTTAGCAGCCACCTTAGGCGACATCTGCCAAATGCAATGCAGAAACCTGAGCAATACCTCTGCTAACGTAATTGCCAACACGTCTGGTGGACTCTGTGCATGTGTTTTATAAATTTGGGGTGGGGGGAAGAATCAGGAGGGAATAAGAGACTCTAATCTCTCTGTCATGCATTGCCTTACATAAACTTAAGAAAAACAGGAAGGAACAATTTAAACACTAAACATCAGTGGACCTTACTCTATGAACTGATGAGTTGTTTATATTTCCTCTTGGTGGGTTGTAACGTATGTCTTGCTACAATATAAGCTAGCCAGGAAAACTCATTTCAACATGAAATTACAGAAACTGCTTGTAAGCAAACAAATGGACTAACCAGAAAATTACTTATTTTTGCATCGTGTATTAATCATTTTCAAGCATATGAATCTAAAGGCATCATTTGTTAATTAACATAGCAAAGAACTATTCCTACTGAATTTGATTTATTGTTTAGTACACACAGATGTAGTCTTATCATGGAAACTATCAAAGCAGCTCAGCTCAACTTCTATTACTTAATTCTAGTACACAGCAGGAAGTTAAAGCAAAAAAAGTTATACAAAATGCCTTCAATAGGCAAAATACAACTTATTTGGCAGAAGTAACTTCTCACATACAGTATTTTCAAAAATTGCTTGTACAGCTGCTTTTGACTCCCATATTCAGCTCAGAAAAAGGCTGAGGAGATGCTGAAGGCTGATAATTAGCTAGCAGGAATCCCTCCCAGTGGTCCTCCCAGATGGTTGTTATTAAGAAAGATGAGCTTGCTCTGCTGACCAAGAGGCCGCAGACATCACCCAGGATCCTATGGATCTCTGGTAACAGGATCCTGGGAAAAATCAACAACAAACTGGGATTGTTTTCTTAAGTGTCTTGTGCTGCTATAGCATCCTCCCATCGAGGACTGCTGATGCTCTGACCAGCGGGCTCTGCTGAACTCTTACCTTCTGAGACACCCACAAAGAGAGACAAGATGCCCCTCAGCTCAGTACCAAGTACAACCTATTCCAAAGGGAGAGGAATGTCCTTCTCACAGATCTCTAGCTAATAATAATATACAATAATAATAAAATCACTGGACTCAAAGCACACCATCCCAGATGGGGAAAGCATATGGAAGAAGCTGTAAAGACTGCAGAAAAGCTGTGCAGAAAAACTCTCTCTCTGCCCTGGGCCCAAGAGCCCAGCCTCCTGCTGTTGGAAGTAAGGATGTTTGGATTTGATTAATAACTGCAAAATGTTATTCTCTCCAATGCAAGAGCCTGTTAATGTTTTATTACTTTCATTATCAGGAGAAGGTATGTCACTGCAGCAGCTGCATCCCTCCCAAACGCTGCTTCAAGGCAGGACTCGCAATCGAGACAGAGGTGGTTCCCAGGACACATGGGGCAGGCAAGAGAAGCCCACGGAAGCTCAGCAAGGCCGTAACCAGCAGACACTGCTTTTCTCTGGGTGTCACCACAAGAGAGAGCTTTAAGAAAAAGCTCACAAAAGCCATTCCCTGAATTTGAGGTACTGGTCTGAAAACTTGACAGCTATTAAAGGTCCTTTTCTGGCTATATTTTGTACAGGAGCCAGGGGAAAGGAGAGCCTACAGAAGGGCGGCAAGCAAGAATTTTCTTTGTTTACCAGAGAAAAAGAAAAACAAAACCTAGAAGGGAAGACAGCTACCCAGTATTTTATCAGCTGTTATTCTGGAAGAAATCTGCAAGTGAAAGTGGAGGCAGATCAATGAGAGGGAGGGAACAAGCTGGACCGTGAACCTGAGATGGCAATGGCAGGAAGAAGAGTCGGGGGAAGGATGCGCTTATGCTGGACCAGCAGAGCTGTAAGCTAAAAACATGATACCGTAGGAGGAGGAGAGAATTAATTTACCCTGAAAAGTCAAAATGGTTGTGCATTTTCTGCCAGACACACTCTGCAGCGTGTTAGTGCCATTCCTCTCTGATTGAAATAAAACCCGGGCTATCGCTGGGCTACCATTTAACCACGCTTAGAAAGAACATTTCCAGAAGTGAATTGGCACAGGAGAAAGCAGCAGCACTTCATGGGGAGGTGTGAGGGGAGGTGGTTTTCATCACTAGTCATGATTTATTTATTGAATGCACGAGTAAATCTTTACGTTGCTGGCCAAAGTACAATTCTTACTGCAAAGCATAGTACCCCTACCATGGATGAAAAATGCATTTATGTACAAGTTACATATGCAAAAGAAAAATAATAGTTAAGCCACTGTATTTCAGTGTATTCCTATTCAAGAGTTCAGAGAAATTCGATATAATGAAAAAATATTTACAGAATAAGTGTGATGGGCCAAAACCTAAGGATTCTTTTGTTTCCAGACATAAGAACAAATCTAACTGTATTAAACTGAAATAATTAAAATCTCTTCCAGTATAGATGAACATTTGGACAGTACAAATTAGTAAGTAGCTAAAAATGTTAACCTTACTGCAATGATTTCCTCCTCCCCATGAGAGGTCATCTACATATCTAATGTTGGCATCAGACATTCATTAAGGGCAGGGAACATTTTGTAGAGGTTAAACAGCGAAAGCTGTCTCTGGTGACAACTCTAGAGAGTAATAACAAGCCAGACAGCTCCACTTCTGGGATAGTTTAAAGTCAATTCTCAGCCTGTAACCATAAGAATTTGCAAGGCTTTCAAAGGGAAGTTTCTCAGACCCTTTTTCTAAACCAGTTCAAAAGAGCCGTTCTAGTAAGGTATCCAAACAGAAACAAGCTTTTTAGTGCTGCTCCTCGGGTCCTGTGCCATGTGTTTCTCTGCAGCGTTTCTCAGAGCATCTCAAACTCCTTTTCGATATCAGAGAGTTTCAATGGGTCTGCAGTCTTCCGCTTCAGGAGAGCCACATAAACCAGAGTAGGAGGAAAACAAAATGCACTGGTAAACACAAACAGAGCATTTAAATTAGAAAAAGAGGGGTTCAAGGGAAGAACAGGAAACATGGGAAACCATCCAGCCACTTGCCCATCTGTGCAGAGAGCCACCAGCCTCATCAGCCCTGCACCACGCAGAGCTGCCCGGGGCGAGCTGAGGACACGAAGGGGTGAAGCTGGCAGCAAGATGGCAGCTGAATGGGGATGAGGTGACAGGCAGAGCCCTGCTAGAGCAGGGAGAGCACTGTGAAGGGCACCTGGGCTCCCCACCGCACGACAGGAGGGCACGGGGGGACAGCAAGTGCTGGACGCAGCAGTGAGGTGCCAAACACAACAGTAAGTAGAGGGCAGGAGCAGTTAATCATTTACAGAAGAAAGCAGGGGGAGATCCCAAGGAGACATCTGTATGCAGCAGGGCGGGAAAAGGGCACCCGAGTGTTGCAACAAGTAACATGGTAAGGTGAGGGGAGGGGAGGCAAAACCACGATGGGACTTTGAGGGGGCAATACCCTGCTGGGGCGTTGTGGATGTGCTTCAGGGGACAGACTGCATTTGTCAATAAAGCAGGTCCCAATTTCTGCCTCATTTCTTTCTTCTGGCAGTACAATATGTGGTTCAAAGATTTTTCTTTCCTTTTTTATATCAAGCAGTCGGAATTTATTAGAAGCAATATTGTTGCAAGACAGGCTTGGGACATTATCCAACAAACAATTATAAGTCTGCTTAACTTCAAGCACGTAAGGGGTCCTTTTGACATTAATGAGGTTACTCACATACCCCATCTTAAGCAAATGTGGAGTGTTTGCATGAACATTGCCTAATTTAACTTTTAATTAATTGCTTGATGGCCCCTGCCTCTTCTGCTTTACCTCCAAGCTGTGACCCTCTTTTTACACACACCCCCTTCTCCCATCCACCTTCTTGCTGGCAGGCTTCAGGCAAAAGGGTTTTTCTCTGTTTTTGGTTTGGTTTTTGTTTTTTTGTTTTGTTTTGTTGTTTGTTTTTTTTTTTTTTGCCTGGAAATGCTGCAGCAAGCCATTTTAATAATATACAGCATAGTACCACTATAAAATCAACCACACTAAGGTTTAAAAGCAAAGCCATCAAATTCATGCTATAACATATGTAAAAAGTTCTGTCAGGCTGATCCAAGATGTAGTGCAGTAAAAGATTTTTACAAGGAACATCTCCTTTGTAAAATAAGATTATTTTCTCTCAACAATAAAATGGCAGATACTCGTACTTAATACAGTACAGGAAAAAGTTAAGTGGTTCCCACACACAAGAAGTGTTTTTTAGAACATCTTTAGATATTTTTGTTTCCCTATGCTTACCCCTCACTTCTTCCAGAAAATAAAATACCAGCATATTTCAGAATTGACACAGAAATCCTCATTTCCAAAAATCCCAGAAGTGATGGTTTATTTCCTCTTAAAAAAAAAATCAGCACATTCTAATATGGCAGGTGAAATAAGCCAGACCAGGAGGCAAAAAGAAACCACTCCTGCACAGTGCTAGTAGTGAACAGCTCCTGACAGCTCTATAAATACACTTTGGTGACAATAACATCTCAAATATCTCTGAGGCATCATCAGTTATGAATACTGCATTTTTCCTGCTCTGATTGAGCTAGTTTGATGTAATGACAAAATTGATCTTTAAATATTCAAAACTCTGTGATTATTGCACTTTTCTGAGAAGCCTACTTTTTTATTTTTTAATTTTTCCTAGTACTGATAGCATTTACATTTTCCTCTGGAATAAAAAGATTGTCTTCATAGCTTCTGTTTGTAATTTGCTTTATTTTATCTCTTTCAACATTGAGCACAGCAAGGAAGAAATATTTGCATGCTAATGCAGATCAAAGCATGAAAGCAATCAAATCAAACAAAAAGTAAAATCATCTCTGGAATTAATGAAAATCTTCCTCCCTTTTTACATCATTAATTTAGCACTTTCTTTGCCCCACTGTTGACCAGCTGCCAATTCTTCCCTCAACCAGAATTATCAAGAAAAACAAATCTTCAGGAATTCAATGCTGTATTGTACACTCTTAAAAAAAGTTAATTGTTTTTATATATGTGAGACCCTGTACGCTTTAATTGACAAATTAAGACTATCTCCCAGTTTTTCTAGAATCAAAAACTTCCAGGTAGGTGTTATCCTTTTATAACTTCAGAGAAAAGCAGGAATTTAAAAGAGGAAGGAAAAACCATTATAAGCACTATTCTTGCATAGTCCAGTCTGATCTAGTTTTATATTGCTATTTACACAGCAATCAGATCACAAGTAACTCCAACTAACCTCATGCCTACTTTGTAAGGAGAATAGCTGCAAACATGCTCGGGCTTCAAGCACGAGGGACACTTACTGCAAGGTCAGGCAGTCTGGCAAAGCATGCCAATAAAACCTGGGTTATGTGCAACCTGCAAAGTGCACTGTAGGCAGAGCAGTATTTTTTGGCCATTGCATTACAAAGTACTATGTCAGAAGGCATTCTTCTTGGGTTTTGTAACAAAATGAACCTCGAGTGATTTTAATGGTGGTTATTTGGCTTTAATAATGCTATTTAAGATTAGATATTAAGTTGTATAACTCGTGTCTTCAGACTGGGCAATTTCATTACTTTCTCCTTTAAAAAGTGGTTTTAATAACTAAGCTTTTAAATTGTTTTCCCCATAATAAATAAATGAAGCCAAAAGGCACTTGTCAGCACTGAAGAGCTGGATCCAGTCCTACAGTGGACATTAAGGATACAGATTAAATCAAGCCAACAAAACTCTTAAAGCAAAGGTTTTCCCTATTAGCTATAGCAATTTTTAAATTGAGATTCAGTAATACAATTTTAATGCCAGGTGAATGAGGTCAGACAAAGAAGAAATTATGTCAGCAAATTCTTACCAATTAATGTCTGCAGATTAGAGCAAGATTTCCTTCAGAAACCATTAATGTCTCTATAAGCATGGAAGAAACCAAAAGCAAACTACTTCACAATGTTGAACTTGCATGAAGAGCTACAATACAATGATGTCTGTCATTATTTCTTATGGGCACATTAAAAAGGAAGAATGTTAGCGAATTTACCTCTTCCTCAAGTAAAAATATAATTTAATGATAAAAGTAACGGTTTAGGCTGTGAAACCAATCCTCTCAATCTCAGGACAGTAAAGTTGCCTTCCTGATTTCCCTTCATCTAGTTTAAATGGATGTCCTTTTAGCAGCAAGTTTCTGGCTCATAAACTGCCCATGTCACATGCTACCGTGGCCTAAAGCCAACAGGTCGTGCGGCTGTGCTCAAAGATGCCCAATTACCAAAGACATCATTCCCCGGTAGAGGGAGAAAGGAGTTCAAGTCAGGTTACCAAAATGAATGCAAAACTATCAGTGCCAGCTAGGTATAGCTCCCAAACCAGCTGGCTCAAGTTTGTAGGGGGAAAAGAGAAAAAAGTGAGAGAAAGAGAGAGAACATACATCTCCTGTGACATGAATGCTGTGTCCACCATGCAGAGGAACGTTAACAACCAGGAGCAGACCATACCATGGTCTGCCCTCCTGAGGCAAGAAATACCGATCTAAATTAAGGGTATTGTCACCTTAACACCCCAGTGTTAGGGTGTTTAGTTAATTCTAGTTAGTTGATGCATTAGTGTATTCTCTTTCTCTCAAAATACACTCCCAAGCCCTACAATTAGCTGATGCCAACTGCCTAGCCTTAATATTTACTTCCACAGTGCATTGTGTATCTGCTACCTCTACCATAAAAGAAAACACCTAGATGGCTAATAAATTATTTTATACCTTAATTTTACTTGAAGATACTGAGTCCAAAATAGTCAAGCCTTCTTAATATCCCCCCTTTATTTACAGCTTTCTCTTTCTTTCAGGGTAAATAGGCCAGGACTAATTACATCTTCTTCATGACCTGCACTACTTGAAACCATGAATCATTTCTGCTCTTTTCCACTCCTTATCTCTATTTCAGCATTTTCCTCCCGTAACAGGCAACAGAAGTGATCAGAAAGCTCCAGACCAGATTTTCACATGCCAGAACCACCTTTCCAACTTCGTGTTCTCAAGACTTTGCTTTTCTTTTTAATAGCTGCCATAAACTCTGTAACAGCTCTCCCAAGTAGAGCAAAGCGTCTCTCCTCTACATTATCCTCAACTTTGCCATTTTGCCGTGCAGAGGGACTATTTGGCATTTGCTTCGTCACTTTAGGTTCTTCTATGCTCAGCAGAGAGACTTGGTTACACAGCGGCACCCGCTGTTTAAGAGCTTCCCCTGGTGCCGCCACCCCTCACCTGCAGTTCAGCGTCTCCACCAAATCCAGCCTTTCTCAGGTTTTTCCCTCCTCCATCGACCTTCACCACAAGCGACCTCAGACCCAACCAGGAGGCGCTGGTGCAGCTCCGCTGTGGGGCCATGCTGGCGGATGGGAATGACTCCTCAAGGACTCTCCTTCCCTGCCAGTGCCAAACCAAACCGTCTCCCTCAGCCGTGAGGCACCACCACCATGATCACCAGCAGTGTTGGACAGGGCAAGCATGTGTCCAAAGCCCCCCTCTCACAGGCTCAAAGCAAGAACATGAGCGAGGTGTCCCATCCCATTACCTGGTGGGTGACAACAGAAACCACCTGCAAGGCTTTTGTGGTCAATTTTAGCCTCAGCTAGACATATGGTGTGGAATACCATGCAAACCGGTTTCTTCATGGTACAGTGCTTGAATTGACAGCACCGTATTATTAGGCACTCCAAAAAGAAAAATAACTGCCTTGTCTTTTCAATCTATAGCTTTACAAATAGGTTTTAAAGGCATAGCAGCAGTTTAGGTTTGGATCAAATTTAATGTTGTTTAAAGAGAGAAAAAGGCTTTTTAGAGAATGCAAGGGCAACAGAGACATTTCCAAGTTTTGTTTAGAAATTGCAGTGTAACCACTGCTTTTAAATCAGTAATGAAATAAAAAAACCACAATACAAGATATCTAGTGATCTACTGGATCACTGTAAGACCCAGAGGCCTCAAGTGACACAAATTTACATTTGCTTTCATTGTCCACACTAGGAGAAATGTAGAAAGTAAATAACACAGAAAAATAAATGGGAATTAATAATGCGTTATTTTAAATATCAAAATAATTCAACAGATAAAGAAATAGGTTTTGCCCACAGAAGACAGGTCCACCCCAGCATCACTATCTCTGTGGGATTGAGAGACCAAGTTTACACCTATATGAGACTAGAAGATGAGAGGTTGCCAGCTACACCAGCATCTCAAAAGAAAAAAAATAATTTATGAGAGTTGTCAAGAAAGTGTGTGTATACATACATACATACTGAATCACCCCCCCATGACTGCTGGCTGCTTTCCTTAGCCAAGTGAAACAAGCACAGCCCCACACTGGGAGGCTCCCGGGCCATGCCTGGGGCTCAGCAGGGCTGTCCTGTGCCCAGCAGGGTTTTACCACTCACATCCCACTTTCACCAGTGCCCTCTTTGGCCACTGCTCCCGGCCCTTTCCCCCCACACTGCAGACACACGGGCACCCCAGCACCCTGACGCAAGGACTCCCCGTTTTCACGTGGCTGAGATAACCACCTCACTGCTCCCTCCCGGCACCAGATGGCTCCCATTAACTTTGTCCATGCTCAGCTCCCAAGTGTCAACTTGAAAGCCCAGACCCCAAATATTTTACAGGTGAAACAATAACAGGCTCTCTGCCAATGACACAGCACTAGATCCCAGCCCCTACTCCGCACCGCTCCAGCAACGGGTGGAAAACAAGCCAAGAGCTGTCTTGGGCATTGGGTTGGGGTTCTCCTCCCACCTTTGCAAGGGGGCAGGTGACCCTGCAGCTCTCTAACTCCCAGTCCTTGAGGTAAGTGCTGCAGGGACAAGTCACACAGCCCCATCGTGCCTTTGAGTTGCAGCAAAGGTCTGCAACATCCCCGTGCAGGCGGGCAAGCAGGCAGGGAGGGGTTGGTGGCTCAGGCACGCAGCCGCGTTCAGCCCGGGCACGGTGCCGGCCTGCCTCTTTCCTCATCAGTCTCAAAGCATGGCTGCAAGGTGCCAGAGAGCTCAGGCTAAAAGCTTGTTAAAGTGGCCTCAAATCTCCCTTTAACCAAAGGAAAAAACCACAACCGGACAAAACCCCACTGTACCAATAATTATAGTCCTCACATAACCCAGGTCTTCCTCACAGATTTGCTGCCATGCCCTCCTGACTAAACATTTCCGAGTCCCCTCTTCTTCACTTTGGAGCATAAAAGGTCAGTGGAGAAGGCAAATCTGTGTTCAGAATTAAGTATTTCAACTTTCTCAGTCTGATCCAGTTTCAACAAAAAAGTTGCTTAGATGAATTATCACCACCTCGAACACATGAACATTTTTTCTTTTTCTTCATGCTTTTGTCTCTGTTTCACAGAACTATTTATCATCAGGGCACTGGAGACATGAGACAATAACTTTCAAATACTTTCCTATTTTAGTTTAAATTAGTTCAAAACGTGATATCCTTTTTAATAAAAAAATAGTTAAGTAGCCTTTACCTGAGGATTAAAACTGAAATATTAAGAAAACAGTAAAAAACAGAGGACAGAACCCCACGTGCTTCTTTAGAGAAGCATTACATATTGGAAAACTATCCTGTTGAATGGATATTAATGTCTAGTACACATTTAAGTAGTAATGAATTTTGAGAAGAGCTTAACAATTAGTTTCTAATTCTGATTTTATAGACTAACTTGCTGGTTTCTAACATGCCACATCAAACAGTGTGAAAGTATATATAGAAACCAACCACAAAATATTCCAGGATCACATTATTGCCATGCCGGTTTAATTTCTCTTTAGCCATGTGCCATTTCATAAAAGGATTATTTTAGCTCCAAGTGCATGTGCAAGACAGACGCAGTGTTTCAGGTTGCCATTCAGATACTGACTGTATCGAGAAACATCTCACTCTAGATAATCATCAACGAAAGTGATGCCTATCGCAATTCTTCCTCTATGTCCTTTACCCACACTGCAAGGGCATTCAAGAAAAGAAACTGGAGTCTAATCTTGAATTTAAACACTAGATGGAGCCCACTTCCCAAGACTGAAAAATGAAAGCTCTTGCAGGAAATTCTTACCAACCCATTGCAATATCTGGCCATGCATAAACATGACGGAACTCAAACAGCTGCGGGGACTGTCGTTACTGCAAAAACATATACTGGCCAGCAATTTTACCTCTGCATAAAGACAGAGGCTTTAATACCAGGCAACTGCAAAAGAATTTATACTCCTCTACAGATACATTAGCTTGGTTTAAAAGACCCACAGTACTTGGATAAATTAGGCACATATGGATTTTTAAAGTACCATATGACAAATGTAACGCTGGTTGAGAGAACTACGACTGAGTCTGATCTCTTTATTTTGACAATAAGCTCTACTGATTCCAACTATATGAGAATTTTGCATACATATGTTTATATTAAATAGGAAGAATCCTTTGCCATTGGTTTGAATTAGTTCTAACAAGAAAGCTATTTGTAATGTTTGATAAAATGCCATCTCTCTCAAATGAAACATAACACACATTTAACTAGAGATAAGCGAGCTTTGGTGTTAAAAATAGGATGCAACAACACCAAACCTTGGTACAACTATTCTGGTGAGACAGAAAAAGGAAAAGACAGCCAAGTTGCCAAGATCCAACTTGAGCAGCCTCGCAGTTATTGGATAAATCCATTTATCTCAGGCTCCACCACAAACAACTGCCACTTCTGCAGTATTTCGGCCATGCTCTGGACTGGCTTCACAATGCAAAGGGCAGGCAGAAATCACAGGCAGACAACCCTTGGCCTTTCCTTAGCTTGCTGAAGGACATGCTTGCAGGAACAGCTAGAAGCCAAGCAGACAATAAAGTTGTGCAAAGCCTCAGATGCAACTCCCGGCAATGCAATTCTGCTGACAGCTGAGCTATTGCTGATTGCTTTAACCTTTGCTCAGTCCAGACCACTGCCTTCACCTAACTCTTTTCCTAACAAACCTATGGTAATAGCTTCATCAAGGTTAAGATAAGCACGAAGATAGTTAGCTTTGCCACAGAAGACTACCTTTTGCTCACAAACAGCGATCCATCCTGCTCAAACAAAATTAACCACAGGAACCCAGCTTGCCTTCGGACATTTTCTGAATTGCCTGGGAGGACAGACAAAGGAAGTTATTGCTGACCTCCAACTTGGATCCTAATGGCAATATCCAGAAGGAAGAATACAGTGCCTATGAAGAAAGGTGCAAGTTCTCCCTAAAGGGCCCTGCTCACTCCTTATTTCCGTGAAAGACCTACATAGCACATCCACCACATCCCAATGGATGAAAGCTGGTCTTCAGGGTCTCGCGCATTACTGCTGTGATGATTTGAAATCAAGCAAAGGTCTTCAAACGCAAGATCTGCTGCTACGAGATCGTGGCTTGTACTCACCATCACACTGTGAGCGCACAGGACGATGCTCACACCTGCCCGGGCTGTTTGTCAGACCTGGGGATTGTGAGCAAACATGCTGCTGCCATAAAAGCAACAGGCTTTCTGGCTGTGGCAAGCCTACAGTCAGCTCAAACATTAACATTTTTGTTTATAAATATCCTGTTTCAGTCCTATTACCTTATATAGGTTTTCCAATATACCTGAATGGAACATGTATCCACTCTCAGATGAGCAGATTGATTTGTGTCGGTTTTGTTTATTTATTTTTTTTTTTAAACAGTGGGTATAGCAAGCACCAAATATTTCTGTTAAAAGCAAATCTGAAAATAATTACCATTTGCTTGGCACTTGACCTAAAACCATCTGGGAGAACACACCCATTTACTTCCACAGGCTTTTGGTTCAATAAAACAGAGACTTTATTAGCAGGAAGAGTACCTCACCAACTGTGCAAATTCAGTGTCAGCAAAAGGAGGAGACAATCGAAGTACCAGCCACAGTTGCAGGTTTGACTAAATAGTAATGTTTAACTACTTCCTTATCACAATCTTCCTGTACAACTATAATTTAGGAACCTTTGCCACTGTAATTTTCCCTGCTTCATTTTCTTTACAGCTATGCTTTTATGTGTCAGACTCAAATACTTGTTCATCAGCACTATTATCCATGCAACAACAGAAAATGAACAGCTATGGTAAAAAACCAGAAAAGAATAAATACAAAGGCTTTGCATATGTATAAAAGAAATTAAAATAAAAAGCAAATTACCCAGTGTAGTATTCAAGGCTTGAGGAAAAGTGGACATAAAGCCACCATAGTTATGTGAACGTTAGTCTGAAGATAGTCACTGTGCATGCACATGGAGCAGCATAGTTACAGTCAAGCTAAAATTAAAGTTGAAATCTAAAGCTTGTAGCTTCTCACGGCAATAATCCTGATGGCTTCCAGCCTCTGCATTTAGAAGGGACAAGACACTGTGGCCTCGCTGGGACCTCACCTACTGACCACATCCCATCACAGCAGGGGCACCACAGGCAAGAACAGCAGTTCACTTGCTATGTGGGTGGAAGCAGATGCGATGGTGGTAAAAAAAAAAGTGCAAAATAAGTGAAAGCTTTTGAAATTCCACTTGGAGTTACTAAATGTTGCTTTTTATATTCACCTGTATTGCCTCCAAACACAAGGAAGGAATGTCAATCCGTAAATTAAATTAACTCCCTTTCAGGAGGAATGGAAATCAAGCTAACAAAACCAGAAATACAACAGAAAAACTGAGATCAGGTTAAATACTTATATTTATTCACTGGTGCATTCATAAGCCATACCCTACTAATAGCACATTTTGTACATTTTAGGTTTGTTTCCAGGTGTTTGCTGGACTAACCCCAATGTTGCAGGCCATCTTCCTGAAAACGCAAAGGATTACTCAGGGGGTTGTCTAAACCATTAGCAGTCCTTTGCTCTTCCAAAGCCACTGTGGTCATCTCTGACCCATCCACACTCCTCTTTACAGGCTCACCTATTTCATCCTGCAAGGCTGCCTCAGTATCTTGAGGACTTCTCTCTTCCCCTGCCTCTACAGGAGCTCTGTTTGGCTTCACATCACCACCCATCAGCTCCTACCTGGCGCTGGGCAGCTGACTCCCGCTCAGTCCAATCAACCACAGGTTTTAATCCGCCTCCTATTTGCACTCCCACATCATTCTGAAAGGACTGGGAATAGTCATAGCCCAATCTTTATTAAAAAAAAAACCAAACAAAACAATCACCACCAACAAAAACTCAACCAAACCAACTAAACAAAAAATTCCCCCAAAGACTGGAAGCCTTCTGCATGAAGAATCTGTCCTGAAGTCTGCTTCCACGAGGTGAGGTTTGTCAACCAATATAAACTAAAGTCAACAGATTATTTCCAAAATTTTGTAAACTAGTGATACAGCTACTGTTGGTGAAACAAATAGCATAAAGTTTCTTCAGAAGCAGATAGTGGCAGGTTTTAATTGCTTTGCGCAAATGAAAACCAAAAGCAACAAACATTCAGGGATGGCCCCAGACAGCAGCACTCCAGAATGAGCCTGGCCAGATGATGCATTCCTCCTTCTCCCATTACAAAAATCCCCTCCTGCATAAGTCACTGCCAGCCTTACCATTATCACAACACCCTCCATGCCCCTGATACTTTATTCTTCTTCCAAACATAAAGGCCCCTCAATATTTTTAATGGATCACAGGATAATTCAGGCTGGGAGGGACCTCAGGAGGCCTCTGGTTCAGCCTCCTGCTCCAAGCAGGACCAGCTGTGAGATCCAGCCAGGTTGCTCTGGGCTTTGTCCAGTCGGGTCTTGAAAACCCCCAGGGATGGAGAGTGCACAGCCTCCCTGGGCAACCGGTGCCCCTGCCTGGCTGGCTATCCTCAGGGTGAAAAAGCTTCTCCCTGTAACCAGTGTGAACCTCTCTCATTTCAACTGGTGCTCACTGTCTCTTGGCCGTCCACCATGCACCACTGGGAAAAGCCTGGGGTGACATCAGTTCTGCTCTTTTAGTGAAAGAAAAGGGAATCATTGCTTATACTTTTAGCTCTGATATTTATCCGTTTATGCAAAGTACACTTTGCTCTTTGATTTAGATCACTGTTTCAGATTTTCACTTTGCTAACTACATTTGCCAAAAATTCAAATATAACCAAATCAGAGCTAAAGTGAAAAAAAAATCTAAGAATAAAATTCGGGTGGAAACACTCGTACATGTGATCACATCAAACTTCCCCTGATGTGCGGTGTTAACGGCAGCACTTCAGCACTCATATTACTGTGCTTCCAGATATCAAAGCGGCATCTCTTTATATAGGTGCAACACAAGAGCCAATTATACATGTACTTTACAAAACAGGCTAAAAAAAAAAAGCAAGATACATGCTGAAGCAAAGCCATGAAGAACACACTCTGCTAGTTTTTAGACTCAAAGAGTTGGGTAGTGCGTACATCACAGTAAATATACATTACTTCTGTTCCTGGGCACAGGAGCTATTACTCTCTGAGGCTGATCAAGGCTTCTTAGCACATCAAAGCACAGCAATCTGAAGCAGCAGTCCACTTACAGACCTTACTGCTACTCAGTTACGAAATTACCATGTACCAGTCATGCAGAAGGCTTCTTAACTGCACTCCTAAGCCACACTGCTGAGGAATAAAAGATATATAACCGGAACTAAGAGAGGAGAAAAATGCAGCAGTGCAACATATGTTCATCCTGCCTGAAAGGTCATATGAAATGTGATTAGTGCCATTATCCTCCAGGACTCTGAATATTGCCTTGAGACAAGGGCTTTCCGGCATAAGCTATGGATCAATAGAAAGGATTAAGCAGCAATACTTTGGAAATGCTCAAAAGTAAAATATCAGGTTTTATCTCAGATTTCTCCAAAGCTATGCCTGAGAAGAAACTCTTAAACTTAAGACCCATCTTTCAGTCTCAGGCTCTTTGCATCAGACACAGGTGCCGCAGACTGTGCAACTGCGAAGGGAGGAGAGGGAGAGAGGCAATGCCAACCCCCCCGAAGGGGCTTGCACCAGCTAAACCCAGCTGCAATCTGTCAGAGAGCAGCCAGCACCCAGCCCCAAGCTCATTCCCACGCCTTACCCGGGTCAGGGCCACCACCACACCGGGGGGGGACGGGACAGGACACACGGACGGACAGACACACACGCATCTCCCTGGGATGGGACGGACAGCCAGTGCCATAGCCAGAGCATATTGGCTTTCTCCCTCAAAACTTAAGGCTGTGCATAAGTGAGGCGGTCACTGCACAGGTGAGAGGTGAGGCAAGTTGTTTTCCTTAATTGAGCCTATTAGCAGTTACGAGTCACTCCTGCTAGGTCTAAATAGCTCAGAGATAAATCCCAAGGCTGCTAAGCTGCCAACCACTGTCAGTGCTCAGAGGCAGCTTTACTCCTACAGATAGCACTGGGTGAATACTGCCACCTCCAACCATACCTCTAGAGCAAACCTCCAGACTGGTACGTATGCAGCAAATGTTTTCCCTGAAGCTGTCTAATCACCTTTAACTGAAAAGCCAAAGTGGCAGAGCCTCATCCTCAGCAGGCAATAGCAGGTACCCCCAAGATTGGTATTCTGCAGGTCAGCCATCTGCACGTGAGCAAAGAGTATAACCCCGAGAGAGCTTTGCATTTTTTTTTTTTTTTAAGTAAAAAATGAGATCTCACCAGAGACTACTTGGGATGGAAATCCTTTCATGGAAAATTCTGGTATAATATTTAATGCAAACATACCATCAACACATTGTCTCTTAAAGTTCACACCACAGGCAACACCAGTATTAGGAACAGTAAGGAAACCACACAGTACTTTTCTGAAAAGCCATCCAATGAATTAATCATTTTTCTGTCTGAACTATTTGCAGAAACAACTGAATAAGCCAGAAAAGAAAAATTAAAATGTTCTAAGCCATTGCTTCGCAGTGTGTCTTACAGAAAAGTCATTTAAAAAATTATTACAAAAGCAATAACACTCAATCCCATAAAATGACACTATTTCAAATTAATCCACTGCATATTAATTCCTTCACCTTGCCAACAACAGAATAAGTAAACACTCTATCAAAAAAAAAGTTGAAGTTCAGTAAGTTTTGCCTGTTGCATCTACAAAACCAACACCCCAAAAGCAGACTTAGCTTTCATCAAGCCCAACTTCCAATAAATAACACTCTTCCTCTTTCTCCCAAGCAAGCATAAGTAAGCGAAACTCATTTTGCAGACTCACCAAAGTTGTCCGTATTCCAGGAGGCAGCCGTTTGTCCAGTTTGTGAAGTCCATGTTTGCAGCACAGTCATAGCAATCAACAGGAAAATGAAGGGGAAGAGAAGAAAAAACACTTGAGATTCAATGAACACCACAAACCTACTGTTTTCTGTAAAGTCTGCGTTACAGAATAGCTTCAGATAACTCATTAAATGGACTGAACATACACCCACCCCCCTAACTTACTCTAAAAAGAAAATATACACCATAGCAATGTCATATTGATAAAAAAGTAACAATTACAGTATCATAATTATCTGTCAAGGTTGGCCTCATAAGGAACACTTTGTAAAGGGAGAAAAAAAATAAAGAAACTAAATTTTTTACTGTAATCCTCTCCCACTTCCCTCCCCAGGTAGTAACAGGTGGGCAACATCACATACAGAAAAGGTGTATTATTTTCTCATACTGCAGACATTTCTAAGTCATTGATAATTAGATGTAACATCTGGCGAGGAAGAAAGCAAAAAACACCGCAGGTCACAGCAGCTGATCGTTTTCAGAAACCTCAGTCAAGGACAGGGGGTTGATAATTGACTCTTTGCAATTAAGGGGGCTTGCAGCCTACCCCACAGCTAAGTATCTACACTGTTACACATCTGCAAACTGTCAAGAACACCCAAGCTGAAACAACAAATTTTCTGGATCTGGACATCGAACAACGTCCAGGTGACCAAACCCAATAAGTGTCACTTCTCTCTTCCTAATAAAAAGCCAACGAACAAATTTTATAGCTTTCCCAGACTCAGCATTGATTTCTTTTGGCAACTACTCCAAAACATTTGACCAGTTTAGCATTTTTGTTCTTCTTTTTTGTTTGGTTGGGGCTTTTTATTATTATTCCTTTGGAGAGGGAATGCTTTGAAGACAATTGTACAAAAGGCCAATTGCTGTGGGTAAACCTGAACAAAGAGCATGTGCATATGTAATGGCAGTGAAAGCGTTCTCTTCTCTGACTAGAGAAACCAATTGCATTTGCAAGTTAAGGAAGAGTGCAGAGGCACCAGATGATAAGAGTGCTGAAGCCTGCAGTGGAGAGGAGGTGGCAGCAATGAAGTAAACGCTGCCATCTTCTCCCAACAGCTGTATCATCATCAGATTGCCCATCATGCAAACAGCTCCAAAGCTGACGAGATCCCAAGAAGCCAAAGGTCACTGCAAAGTCTCTCACAACAGATTGGGAAATCTTCCTATTTCTTATGTTTGGACAATCCAAATTCCTCAAACCAACTGTTCCCAGGAACACGTGTATCCTCACAACTCAAAGATCTTCTGCCAGGTTCCAGTGAAGGGGCCTGGGGCCAGAGCAGCATTTTGGCCTCCAGAGATCCCAAGGCAGCGAGCTGCCCACACAGATCCTGGTATGGTTTCTTTTTGATCCCTGTAGAAACCATGTACATTTAGGCAAATTTATCTGTTGGTGTCAAAAAGGAAAACATAACTGGCACAGCCAACTAATTTGCAGCCCCCCTATGGATAACGGTTGATGAGTTACCTCCTCCTCTGCCTCCACAGCCCATTAATAAGACAGCACGAAAGACTGCAGAAGGATGACAATTGCTCATGTATTTACCACTTCGCTAGCGAGCAACTTTTTTTGTTGCTGTTTTTGTAGGAGTTCTTTTACAGAAGGAGCCCTTCCAACGCCTTCATGTGAAGGATATTGGAGAGGAAAGGGAAAAGAGATTGCAAAGGATTTGCCTTCGTTTCTGATTTCTTTTCTCAGTCTTGTGAACCACAGCCCTTCCCCAGAGATGTGACCATGCACCATTACTGTTAAGTGTGACTGCAGCTACAGATTGCCCTCAAGATATTACCTGCCTTTTCCCTCTGCGAGGGAAGTTGAGGTTACTGGGAAGACATTTTTATTGGAGCAGACATGATTCCAAGATGCTCCTAAGGAATGTAATGGCCACTGAGTGACCTGGCTAAACACAGGACTTCAAATTAAGGAAAGCGAGATTTTGATGGAGCAAAACGAACATTAACGCACTCACCAGGAGATGACAGGTCAAGAGGTCACAGAAAAGCAGATGTTGAGTAGGTGGGAACACTGGGAAACATGGTGTGCAGAAAAGGAACAAAAGGGTACGGATGACTCTAAAATGGCAGAATTTGAGCAGGAGAGCTGCTGAACTAGTTTATTTAGGATGAGGAGGGGCGGGAGAGAGGGATAGTGGTGCAGCATCCCCATTGACAATACTACACGTGCACTTCTGAGAACAAAAGGTGGTTCTTGAAGTTTGACATGTTACAGTGGGCAGCTTTCCATTAGCAGCTCTGAAGGCTTGTGGGGAAAGAAACACAAAAGTCACGACATGCCATGATGGGATGGATAAGTGGATGGGACGTAAATTGCCTTAAGCGCTGCTGCAGCATCCACTGCCTACACTACGTGCCAGTTGCTTGGGTCAGGGTGAAGAGGGATACATTAGAGTAAGACCACAGAGACATTTTACATTCCCCCTGCTCCTCTTCACCTGCTATTTTTGCACAACACTGGCTATGAAACTGAAAACGTTGGTTCAGCTTCAGGCAGCAATTTTAGGGTCAATTGCTTCTTCACCAGACACTGAAATCACAATTTTTCAAGCATCAAACTAACTGTGAATGTTTTAGGGGACGTGAACTTTAGTTATGTGTTATTACTGTGGGTCCCCCTCCTCAAAAGCCTATCTTGTAATCCCTCTTGATATGCCAGGTGTTGGTTGGCGCTTTTTTTTTGATAAAAATCACACTTTAAGATGAACTCTGCAATTACATTACTTGCTTTTTGCTCCATCAGCTCACTCCTGACTGTTACATACTCTCCAGCATACAGGTCTCGAGTGGAAGAACACACTTTCAAACCCATGTGAAACATTTTATCCATTTATCACAAAAGTACATCAATACAGGTTTTCCAGCTGAAAGCTTTTGCAAGTTTCCTCAAAACTTTTATGGTTCAGCTTGGATCCATTTCTAATCCACAGGCAGGCTAAAAGACTCATCTGGCACCAGTGCACCGCAAAAATAAACAAACAATAAAGCCTTAATGAGGTTAGCTGTCCAACAAAAATCCCTAAACCAGGGCTATGCATCTTTCCCTAATACTGTCAGTACAATACAGAACAACTACAAGCCTTGATGCTGCCACTGATTTCACTCTGGATCCAGCTGAATCAAACTGGTATTTAAACAGCATCCCAGCCAGTGCTCCAGTGGGCTAGGAGAGAGAGACACCAATAGAAATCGGAAAGCCATTGCTGGGGATGGTGACAGATTCAGATTTACGATTTCACCTGCCAGTGGAACTTCTAGGACAGAACTAAACTTTTATATTTTACTCTTCTATGCAAACATTATTAAAGCGTGAATGTGAAAAAACATTCTTTAAAATGGAAAAGACCATCCAGCAATATCCTGCAAATTCTATACATCTTCAGCCAATCTAAATCAGAAGTGCTATTTTGTATCAAAATGGGATGCTCATAAAATTCTATGGAAATAAGATAGTTGACATGAGAAATGATTAAATCAGCAGTGCTATGGAGATTTAATATTTAAGTGATACATAATGTAAAGTTGAGTTTGGTTTGTTGGATCTCCATTTCAGGTCTACAGCCCTACCTCCACAGCTTGGTATCTGACTGAGGCAACTGTGAAAGCTTATCACATCACGAGCAATGAGCTATACAACTGAAAATTCCCAGTTGCTTTCAGTAAAGCAAAGGCAGCATTAAACATCAGCAGTATCTCTCCGCTATTCTTGCAATATAAAACCCAAGTGCTATTCAAGTTTCACAAAACACAAGCTGTGGTAAGTCCTCAGAAGGTGAGAACAGGTTCACCCAAGAACATCTCTATGAAAAAGCCATAGACCCATACGTAAATAAACATATACGTAAACATAGTTTATGTATGTATACGCACAAATACATATATATAAAAAAAATATATAATTTATATAAAGAGTGCTCACCAGCAGGTGGCACTCGTACCACAAGCTCCTGAGGCTGGAGCACTGTGGGAAGCTGTGAGCAGGCACTGCTCTACTGGAGGCACCATCTTCCTAAAAGGTAAAACCACCACGGGCACGAAAGTGTCCGCCACCCTTCTGCAAGACCTGAAGTGCCCAGTCCTGCATCTGGGCCAAAACCCCGTGGAGCTTACTGGCTGGGCACCAGCTCCGCTAATTCCCTCGACAGCAGCAAGGCTTCCCTTCACTGCTGCCAATTCTCGAGTGCTCTTGCAGCCTTTCCAGAGGAGCAGCATTTTGGGGGCTGAAAAGGTTCTGGAATATTTTTGACATAGAAGCATCACATTATGGTGTCAAGAACACCACAGTTAAACGTAAAGCTTTCTTCAGACTTCATCACTTTTCTGCATTTAACACACCCAACTAGCTTTAAATAATTAGTCCCACTAATAATTTGTGCTTTTGAAGATCACATAAATGAGCAAATCAGAACTGGCAGAGGAAATGCTGTTTTCCTTGGATCAAAACTGAAGACTTGTTTTCACCCAGTGACTTAAGTGTCACTACCGTATGTACATTCTTAATATACCTCTTCTTCAGCTGAGTGGTGCTTCAACTTCAGCTGAGTGGGTTTGTTTTTAAAAAAATATTTTCCTTTCAAATTCAATATTCCACCCATCTCCCTCCTCTCTTAAGAAAAAAAATAAATCAGTTTAGAAGCATCAATCTGAAAACATCAGCTCTGCATGGAGCAGTGCTGTTCCCTGTAAGAGCATGCCTCATGTCAGATTGAAAGATGCCTTTCCAAGGTCATTTCATGTTCCAATGGGTTTGTTATGAAGTTGTGGAACGGCAGATAAGGTTGCATGAGATAGTAAAGTGCCTTCCTAAGCTAGTTCTGTGCAGTAATGTGCAACCAATATTTGAGCAAGGGACTCCTATAACATTTACCTCTGAAAGAAACTTCATATGCGGAGATAAATGCTGCTGCAGGAAGGACAGGAGTAGTACTGAGATACTGATCATCTGTTTTCCTGCTATCTCCCAATTAAGAAAAAAAAAGCTGAAGAAAAGGCAATTTTCTTTACAAATTTACATTAACTGCACATGTATATGGCACCCGTCAAAGACGGAGGGGGGCTCTAGGAACATTAGCGGGTGCCTCTTCAGGAAGTTTTGTTAAAATATCCAACCATTCATAATAATGAGAACCTAATGTTAAAAACTGTTCAATCTGGAATCAATAGTGATACTTGCAAGTTACAAAATCAAGGATACTGGAGTGGCTCCCTGTTAAGTACCAGAACCAACAATTTCCAAGGTTAAAAAGAAATAAAAAGAAAAAAAATCCCAAAGCACATCAATACTTTCAAAGAAACATTCTTAGAAGTGACAGTTTGAGGAATGATGATCCAGTATTTTTAGATTGCTTCTAATATAGCCCAAAAATGGAGGAAACCATATAACAGTATCCCCTTCGTAAGCTTTCAATACTGCCTGAGCCTATCCCAAACTCTGAAAGAAGGCAAGCATCTGGCAATACACCGATTTCAGCTATTATGCCAGGGACTAAATCCTTCCCTGGAAAGAACAGAACAAGCATATGAAACTCCACAGAGATGGGGGGGGGGGGAATAAATCCTTCTCACAAATGGTTAGCTCCATCTTAATGAGGTTTAAAGCTTGATGAAGGATCACCAATTGAGGATGCAAAAATGCAAGCACTTAGCATTGAAACAGCCCTAGCAAAGGGGTGGTGAGGTGGGTTTTTGGGGGTTTTTCCAAGTCCCGAACGAGTATTTTGGGGGTTCAACAGCCTGTCAGGAAAAAAATCAGAAAAATGGCCACCCAGCGCTGAACTGTGCAGAGAACGCGGAGTTTCGGTGCTTCCAGTTCTGCATTGCACCCTGCGCTCCCAGCCCCCCGCAATCCCACAGGCTCCCCCGCAGCCCCGGCCCCCAAGCGCCGCCTGCCAGCCCTCCCGGGGCTCCGGCGCTACTACTTCTCCGTCTCCTGCTAGCACCACTTTTCTGACGAACCACTGTTCCTACAAAAATGTAATGCCGCCGACTGAGTAGTTTGGTTTGTTTTTTTTTTTTAAAACATCCGAAAAGGTAGAGAAAAGG